>CAIGRH010131236.1:0-17216 GCA_903798295.1 Fraxinus nigra | reverse complement strand
AAAAACTCGACGTTTAACATCAATGTATTGTGCCCACGCTGAGTTATAAATTGTGGTAATACTTTTTTTTTTTTTTGCAATTAAAGTTTTCTCATTAATGTTTACAATCCGCTGAAAGAAGGTTGAACTCGTTTTATATTAATGAAAGATATGGGTTTTGGGTTTGGATTGAAGCGTTCATTGGAAAATAATTGTGGTATTTTTTTTGTGGACATTTTTTCTTTGGACATGTTTAAACTTTATCATTTGGTCTTTTTTGTTCGGATGATCATATTTAATTTTAACTGTTTTTTTGAAATTAAATTTGTATTTCTAATTTGATGCATTGGCTGTAATGGTTTATCTTCTTATCTCATGGCTGTGTTTTGGGGATTTTATTTTATTATCTTATTTTTGGTTTTATTTTATTATATCTGAGTAGTTACTCCCTTGATATCCTTAGCCATTGAAAGACTGTAGCCCTTCAAGGGCTTCACAACTCAAGTGATCCCCAATTTCTTGCTAAATATCATTACATCCCTTTGAACCTACTCTCATAACTTCCCTACAGACCTAGCTGCTGTTGAAGCTCCTCTGTACAGAATAATAAGAAGCAGGTCAAATGGATTCTGTCTTCTACATCGCGAGGAAGGTAATCCAAAAAGGAAGAACTAAAAGTTGACATCACACCCAGTTCCTGTTTAAATGATTCCTTAGTTCTTGTGGGGAACATCCTTCACAATGAAGTCCAACTTCATAACTAGCTCTCTATACAACGTTCGGTGCCTATCGATATTTTGGCAAATCAATTTCAAAAGAAATCCGAGCAAAATTCAGTGTCTTAATGGTTTATTATTATTTTGTTTCAATCACCTCATGCCAAAATTAGGCATGACATGCAAAATTTCGCGATGTTACACTTTACTACCTAACATTTACTTTGTTTTGTTTTGACTAATGAAGTTTTAATATTTTAACCTTCATGTGTACTTTCACATGTTCAGACAACCTTGTTAAATCACATCTTGACTGCTGATAATGGAAAACACATAGCAGTTATTGAGAATGAGGTACGGAGTAGAGTTATTAAGTATTAAAGATTTTGTAAGTATCAGTTTTTCATTATCTAGTCTAGGTGTTACATTACTGGATTGTCTGTGAAACAAACTCTCTTTCTTTGCTTCTTTCATATTTTGAGAACGGTAAGCTTTTCCCTATAATTTATTTTTCATTTGGAGCATGTGTTATTTTTGATATGTGGTGAAGTCGACATTGATGATTCTCTAGTTGCTGCAAAAGCTGCTGGAGCTGAGGACATTGTCATGCTCCGTAATGGGTGTCTATGTTGTACTGTTAAGGGGTGATCTGGCCAGGATAATTGCAAACCTTGTCAGTAGAAAGAAAGGAAGAGTCAATCATATCATAAGTGAAACAACAGGTATAAATGGTTGATAATAAATATCTATTCATTGAAATCAATCACTTCTAAAAGCACTAGATTTAGAGCTTAGCATGTTTTTAATTCATTCCCTCCCGCGGGGAAAAAAATTTCAGATGCGATATTCAATAGATATTTTGAGTCTTGACATCCTCTTGCTACAATGACAACATATTCTTCCTCACCTTTCCAGGATTAGCAAATCCAGCCCCAATTATTCAGACATTTTATGCTGAAGATCAGGTTTTTAGTGATGTTAAACAATGGTGTTGTTGCACTGGTGGATGCTAAACATGCTGGTTTTCACCTTGATGAGATTAAGCCTAAAGGAGTAGTAAATGAGGCAGTAGAGCAAATTGCTTATGCAGACTGTATTATAGTAAACAAGTCACATTTTTATCTTTATAGCATGTAATAAGCTTATTACGTGTTTCCCTATCAAATTATAACTGAAAACTCTGGAAACTGTGGCAATGTCTAGATTGTGTAATTCTGTAATATAATCTGGATTCTTGTCCTGCTTCAAGAATCTTATAATGCAGTCACTAAAGGCCACAATGGAAAATTTAACTTAATTTTCTTGCAATTTAATTTCTATTTGTATGCCTACTGGTATATCTTCTAGTAATGTCGTGATATGTTTTGTAAAGAAAACATTGGAAGGTTGTTCTGCATCTTGCCTCTGAGATATTTGGTGTTCTAAAGTTTAACTAGATGATTTCCGTTGTGATTGCAGACTTGTTGGTGAACCGGCGATTGCTTCACTTGTTGAGAGAATAAGGGTAGATTTCCTCGCATAATACTCCCTAATTTGCCATCTCACCTGTTTTTTCCTATCCCGTGTTTGTTTCCTAGTTACCTTTTCTAATTTTTATTTGTTGGAGTGCAGAACATAAATCTGATGGCTCAATTGAAGCGAACTAAGTATGGGAATGTTGACTTTGACTATGTTCTCGGAATTGGAGGCTTTGATCTAGAAAGGTTTACTTCTGTCCTATGTTATGTTCTTAGAATTTCCATCCTTTTATCACTATTTGACCGGCTTCTTAAATATAGCAAGTGCAATTTTCATCTTGTTCTTTGACATGTCAAGATTCATTCCAAAACGCTTCGGCACATGAAAATATAACATCATCGGAACACCTTGACGAAATTATATAAAAAATGAAACAGCTTCAGTTGATTTATAACACAAGTCTCTGTCACTGGCAGAAAAATAGGTATAGAAGATTATGATGAGAGCTCTCTAATGGCTATGGAGAATGGTCTTAATAGACCTAATAGCAGTCTTTTTTTTACTATTCAATATATTCTACACTGGACATGATTAAATTTGCTTTTTCACTCTAGGGCAATCATAATATTGCTTCTGCTGACAGAATAGATTGTGAAAGTATCTGTCATTTAGTTCCCCCACTTATCTGTAATTGCACTTTTAATAATACCCTGGTGCTCTACGAGTCAGAGCATGAATTAACATATTTAGTTGCTGAATCTAGCAAGGTGTAATTTTTTATGTTTGTGTATTAACATATTTAGTTACTGAAGCTAGCAAAGTGTAATTTTTTATGCTGCCCTCATGGATAAACTGACACTGAACAGATGATATACTTCTACTCTTCGCCTCACTCAACTGCTTCTGCTCTCCTACAACAATGCCCACGAATGCTTTCTTTTTCTCGTGCCAATTGATTCTCCTCCTTTTTCTGTTTATCTTCCTGCCCCAAGGATGCCCATGTCAAAAGTACTAGTTTTGCTGCTTTTTGAGAGAGAGAATTCTGAAATGATTAGTCTTGGATGGCAACATTTCTTGGTCGATACTATATCTCTTATGTTTTTCATGTTCACGTCTTTCCTTTCAAAGAGAAATATTTTACATATGTTACTCATTTTCGATTTTTTTTCCTTGCTACCTATTCACTCTAATGCAAACTAGTATATTGCCTTGCTGCAATTAGAATGTCATGATAAAAGAAATCTCAGGACTCGTTAGTCTTACATTACACATTTTGCAATGAGACATTCATTTTTGACACGCGAGTTTACCACTAGTTTTAAAACGTATGATTTAGTGTTATTTTTTCATAGTTTAATTAATACGTCTTGCAGAATTGAAAGTGCTTTTGAAGCCGAACACTCAGTGGAAGATCATGCTGGCCACAGCCACGATCACGATCACGGTCACTACCATCATCATGATCATGAACATGGCCATAAACATGGTAATTCCAGTTTTTAATTTTTTTTTTCCTGGTAGCAGAGGACAGGACAAGTTAACATTTGACTTTATCAATGAATGCACATGACTAAGTTTATTTTCCTGGCTCTATGTATTTGCATTTGTGATTTGTGTTTGTGAAGATGATTATGGCTATCTTAATCTCTAGCGTGCTGAAATTTTTTCCATTTATTCAGTAAAGTCTCTGGCACTAAATTTTACCTTTAGCAAAAAAGAAAAAAGAAAAAAAAATAATTCTTGTGCTTAATTGTCAGGTGAGATGAGGGAAAGGGAATAAAAACAGAAAACACCTCCCCAGCTCCCCTTCCTTTCTCTCTACCTCTCTTGTGTACAACAATTGACATTATGAAAATTTTGCCCACTGTTTTGGCTTTCTACTATGCATATGAAAATTCTAAGTTGTTTAAAGTATAAAAAGATATAATCTTTTTGAAATCTGATGCAGAACATCGTGATGATCACCATTCCCACGATCATACTCATGACCCTGGTGTTTCTTCAGTCAGCATAGTTTGCGAAGGGAGCTTGGATCTCGAAGAGGTTAGGTTTACAGTGATGCTTCTTAGATATTGTCATCATAGTTCAACCTAATACGGAAATTATATTCTTGATCAAGACAGACATCTTTGGTTAAGATAGAAAACCGTGTCCGGCATATTTGATGAAAAGCTGATAGCATGGGCCGAGAATTTATTCTATTTCATATTTCAGGCCAACATGTGGCTAGGCACACTGTTATTAGAAAGGAGCGAGGACATATATCGAATGAAAGGTCTTCTATCAGTTGATGGAATGAACGAGAAATTCGTTTTTCGGGTGACTGGATTCTTCGAAGCTGTACATTTAGCTGTTTTGAAGTAAAAAAGGTAAATTGTCATCTAGTGATTACCCTTTCCCAGTATGAGTTCTCTCATTGAAGGTAGAAGAAATGAAAATCAAGATTGCCAGAGAATCTCTCTCCTCTTAAAACATAATTACTAGAATTATGAAAATTAAAGTTCTTTGGACTGAAAAGTTTTGAAAGCTATTTAATCAACTGCCTTTTAACGTAACAGGGAGGTATGATATATTCCAAGGTTCGCCAGACAGGTTGTGGCGTCCAGATGAGCCCAGGATAAACAAGATCGGCTTCAAGGCGTGTTTACTGTCACTCGACTAAGGAAATTTTTGGTTTCTTTGTTTTCCAGTTAGAATTCCAGTATATCATGTTATCAAGGTTTCATTAGTCAAAAGAATAGTGTTGTGGCAAAACTTATGAGGAGAAACATTATTCATGAATTACTTACAAAGTATGCATTAAAAAAGTAACTTATTTTATCCACTTGCTTATTGCTTATTGGCATCGTACAATACAGATTACCTCACAGAGGCAATTTTCCAGATCGAAAAATTGCAAACTTGGAGACCTCTGAATACTTGTAGTGAATCCCATTGCTATTCAACAATTCCTCGAGCAAATTCTTAGCAACTTCAGGCTCGGAGCTTTCACATTCAATCTCGTAACACGTACCGAATCCATAATGCGTTTCATCAAGTTCCAATTTCAGCCCATTCCATTCATATATTGCTCTCACATTCCTGAATCCCCCTAAACACACAAGCCCATTATCCTTAACATTGTATTCTTCCTTCACTCTTCGGATTATATCCGACGAGCTGATGAGCAACAGCTTCCAGGGTTCAGCCACGCATTGGCGGGCAATTACGGGGTCAATAGGTTCTTCCTGCTCCTCGATGCGACTGATGCCGCCGGAGATAACGGGCTTGGCTTTGATGGAGAGGACGGAGTGGGAATCGAGGTCGTAGAAGCGGAGGCGGAGTACAGCGAGGTTGGAGGAGAGCTCGGCGTTGGTGCCGTCGAAAAAGACGTTTTCCTGGAAATGGGTCTTACGGTGGTGGCGGGAGAGGATGGTGGAGAGGCGGTGGTGGGAAGTGGAATCCGGTAGACGGAGCTTCACTTCAACTTCCATTTCGCAGTTTGAGGGGTTGAGATATGGGTGGTGGTGGTAATTAAATGAGTTTATCAATAGGATTTGAATTTGAACCGGATCATGTAGATCGGCCCGGAGCAAGAAAACCATTACTTTTTTCTTCTCCTTTTATAATTTTTTTACTACTATAAGTGAAAAAATTGCTTATAAGTGAAAGATACTACTTAGAATTCACTTAAGAAAACTACTTATAATTAAAATATTTATATATGTGAAAATTTTTTTATAAGAAGTTAATAAGTGCAATATTTACTCGTAACTTAAAATATATGTACAAGTAAAAAAAAAAAAATTGTTCGCATTGCCATTTAACTTGTGTTTGGTTTAAGTTAAAAAAATGAATTAAAATTTAAGTGCAAATCAATAATTAAATTTAATAACATATTTCATCGAATAAAAACTTTTCAATTATACATTTCTAGCAAAATTTAAACGAAACAGGGGTTTAATCCATTATAGCATCAAATATTGTATTGAAATAATACATACTAATCGACCTTGATACAATCTCTTCCAATCCTATGTCTCTAGTCGAACTTATACTCCCGTGATTTATTCGTTTTAGACTTGAAAAGGTTGAAAAATGTTAGTGCAAATTTCCCTATTAAAAAAAGTTTGGGAGGAAAGCGCAGTGAGGGGAAAAGGTTGGGGACAAAACAGGTAATTTAAGAAAAAATAATTTATTAATTAATTTTCATTTTCTGCTTCTTAAAGAAATTGCTGGGAAAGAAAGAAAGAAAAGAATTCAATTTCAATTCAATCATTAAAAATCAGATAGCAGATAAGCAAAAGAATTGGCGAAAAAACCTTGAAAAGCCAAGCTCAGGATCCGGTTAACTTACCCTTCGCCGTCACCGCTGCGGCTTGTTGCTTCTTTTTGCTGTAACCGCCTATAGATATGGTATGTATTTTCCTCTTCTTTACTCATGCTTAATTTCTTATTAACTTCTCTTGATTTACCTGTGCGTTGTGCTCGTTATTTATACTCTTTCCAGGATTGGGTTTGATTCAATACTTCAAATAATAAATAGGGCATCCAGTAATTTCACTAATTTATGCCTTCCTAATTGGACTTCTTGATCTTCTAGTACATGCGCAGTCACGACGGAATCGAGCTTCTGGATAACGCATATGAGATTCGTCATATTTTGTTAGAATATTACGAATTTTTTTTTTATTTTTTTGATCTTTGTTTGTGGAGAAGCCTGGTGTTTGATTTCTGATGATTGTTTGCTGTATATCAAAATTAAACCTTTAATTTGCCTTAGATCAGCTGAAATGTGCGGCCGTTGAATTTTAACTTTTAGCAGTTTAAAGGAGATATTTTGTTAGAAATTTCCAATGATGCAGTTGTCTGAGCTATTTTAGGATTTGAATTTCCAGGAAACTATGGATGGAGATGATGACTATGTGGAGTATGTTCCAGTTGCCAAGCGTCGGGCAATTGAGGCCAATAAAATTCTTCAGCGCAAAGGGCAAGCTATTGTGCTCGATGATGATATTGAAAAGCAGAAACTTCTCGAGGTTAAACCCAGTTTATTGGTCAAGGCTTCTCAACTGAAGAAAGAGCAGCCCGAAGTAACCCAAACTGAGCAAATATTACAGCAGGAAAAGGAGATGATTGAAAATTTGTCAGATAGGAAAACTTTAATGTCAGTTCGGGAGCTGGCAAAGGGAATCACTTATACGGAGCCTTTGTTGACTGGTTGGAAGCCACCATTGCCAATAAGGAGGATGTCGAAGAAGGCTTGTGATGTCACTAGGAAGCAGTGGCATATTATTGTGGACGGCGAAGATATTCCCCCTCCAATCAAGAATTTTAAGGATATGCGATTTCCCGAGCCAATTTTAAAGAATTTAAAAGCCAAGGGGATTGTTCAGCCAACACCGATTCAAGTGCAGGGGTTGCCTGTTATCTTATCTGGCCGTGATATGATTGGCATTGCATTCACAGGATCTGGAAAGACTTTGGTTTTTGTTTTGCCTCTTATCATGATTGCATTACAAGAGGAGGTGATGATGCCAATCGCACCAGGTGAGGGACCATTTGGCTTGATTATTTGTCCTTCTAGAGAGCTTGCTAGGCAGACGTATGAGGTTGTTGAACAGTTTCTTGAACCCATGAGAGAGAGTGGTTATCCTGAGTTACGACCGTTACTCTGTATTGGCGGCGTTGATATGAAGTCACAGTTAGATGTAGTCAAGAAGGGCGTCCACATAGTTGTTGCTACACCTGGGAGGCTAAAGGATATGCTAGCAAAGAAGAAAATGAACCTTGATAATTGCAGGTAAGTACTTATATTTTTGATGACACATTAAATTCTTAGTTATTGCAGTTGATGTGTTGCATTAAGTAAATGTTGCTGTGAAGCAAATTCCCACAATTTTATTTCTTCTAAAGTACCAAATTATATTTGTTGTTACTTTGTTGGAACTTTGCTAATGAACAGAATAGATAGTTTTCAAGATATGATGTCCTTGTTTCATAAGGTGAACTGGCTTGTCAATGATCTTCAATTTGTTGACTCTGATAGAAAAGACAGCTGCCTTATTTGGTAAGGGGAGTGGGGTGACAGTGGAGCAGCTGTCTGCTCTGCTTTTATATTTGTGGGTGGCATATGGATAAACAATCCATGCCGTTCAAGTTGAACTTGGTTACTATTTTGCTCGCCAATTTTTATGTAGATATTTATCTAGTTTTGGTTTTTCCTGCAGATATTTAACTCTTGATGAAGCAGATCGGTTAGTGGATCTGGGTTTTGAAGATGACATAAGAGAAGTTTTTGATCACTTTAAAGCGCAAAGACAAACTCTTCTATTTTCGGCTACCATGCCCCCGAAGATTCAGAAATTTTCTAAAAGTGCATTGGTAAAACCCATTACCGTGAATGTAGGAAGGGCTGGAGCAGCAAATCTTGACGTAATTCAAGAAGTTGAATACGTGAAGCAGGAGGCAAAAATTGTTTACCTTCTTGAATGCTTGCAAAAAACCCCACCCCCGGTTCTAATATTTTGCGAGAACAAAGCTGATGTGGACGACATTCATGAATACCTTCTTCTGAAGGGAGTTGAAGCTGTGGCAATTCATGGAGGTAAGGATCAAGAAGAGAGAGAGTATGCTATTTCATCTTTCAAATCTGGCAAGAAGGATGTTTTAGTTGCCACAGATATAGCTTCAAAAGGTCTTGATTTCCCTGATATTCAGCATGTTATCAATTACGACATGCCTGCCGAGATAGAAAATTATGTTCATAGGATTGGAAGAACAGGAAGATGTGGAAAGACAGGAATTGCGACAACATTTATTAATAAGAACCAGAGTGAAACAACACTCCTTGATCTGAAGCACCTGTTGCAAGAGGCGAAGCAGAGGATACCTCCAGTTCTGGCTGAGCTTAATGATCCAATGGAAGATGTTGAGGAAATAGCCAATGCAAGTGGAGTTAAAGGCTGTGCCTTTTGTGGTGGGCTTGGTCATCGTATCCGTGATTGCCCCAAGTTAGAGCATCAAAAAAGCATGCAAATTTCTAGCTCGAGGAGAGATTATTTTGGGTCTGGGGGTTACCGAGGGGAGATGTGATTTATACAAATACATATTTGTATTTTGAGCTGCAGTTTAGTTTGTACTGGTGCATGTACTTGAATTTTCAGCAATGCATTCAGTTTGAATGGGCTTCTGTCTTTTAACGTTCTTGGGTATATGCTTATCTGCTTTTAGCATTAGCAGTTCTGAAAGTGTAAATTTCATTTCAGTGAACTGTCTAAAGTTAAAGAGATTCGAATCTGCCTGTGATGTTTGATAAATATTACACCAAAGCAACAAATTACGTAAGATGGATGAACTGCTGGGTTCAAATCTAGCGATGAACTGAAAGAAACGGCAAAAAATAATGCATGGAGCCAAACTTAAATTTATTGAGGATGACTGGATGAGGCTTAGTTTGGTGATGTTGTCAAATGAACTTTTTGGATTCCTGAACAAGTGGTTCATCTGTCTGGGGACTCAACTTGAGCTGAAACCTAAACGTACAGGTACTGCTTTGGTCTTAAATCTCTCGGGACAAGTAATGGATTTGACTCTTGGCACAAAACTTGCAGTAGACCAACCCTTCAGTCCTGGAATTCCTCTCAAACAAAAATCAAAACATTAGGAAGGTAGAAACAACAAGCTCTAGAAGTTGGGAATAAAATATCATCGGTTTAAATTATAAATAGATAGAAATAAGTGGTAGATGAATATGTAGTACTTGTGGGTCCTATGATACGTGTGGATTAAAAATAGTTTTGACCAATTATTTTTATAAGTAAAAATAGGTGCCAAACAAGGGGCTAGACAGATTGCAGTCACTGGCAATGCAACACAAAAGGGTAGTAGAATACATGAGCTACAGATGTGTAAGATGAATGAAATAGTAAATTGTGATACAGCTACAGATGTAAGCCGGAGCGGGGAGACTATGTCGAGGCATCCCTCGGCCCACACATAGTCAGATATAAGGACAGGCTGGCATATTTTAACACCCCCTAGATAGACCAGATGAAATCTGTGTAATCTAGCACTGCTGGAACTGATACATGGTTGAGCGGAGAACAAATTGAAGACGGTAATGTAATACATGAGCATTTTTCAGGCATTTTTGGTGAAAAAGAATAACTTATGCAAAAAAAGAAAGGCATTACCTTGAGAGGCTTAATCACTATCCACCGATAATCTCCAATTCTTGTTCTCCTTGTACAAGGCAAAGCTGCCGTGTGTCAAAATATTCGTGTACCTCAGTCATTAGCCTGGTTCTTTCTTCCAAAATTTCCATTAGAGTTTTCTTTAGCAGTTCAGCGTCTTCTTCTAGAATCTTTAATCTTTCATCGAGATGATAATTTCCTCTGCATTTGCCACCAGTTTTCTCTCTTCAAATGAACTCTGAGATGAAATTTCAGTCACCATATGATTTGAAGTTGAAGCCTTCAATTCTAATGATTTCTTCTTGTTTCTTGATGTACCGTCCTTAACAACATATTGATGACACATTCTCTTATTTTGCTAAAAATTTAATCTCTTCATAATCTAGTGCCTCGTAACTCAGATTGGACGATAAGAGAGGGCCATCGCATTTTCCATTGCCCCAGGTCCCCAGTTTCAAGGCTATGATCATCTCTGCAGACTGGTTACATGTATTAGTTAAGCCTTTAACCTCGGGATTTTCCTCTAAACAAATATGGCTTCTTCGTTTTTTTCCTTGAATTAATCAAGCAGCTTACAAACATGAGAGGGAAGTCACAAAATTTGGCTAAGAAACATGATGGTAAAAGTTGATATCTTTGCTTACCACAGAGAATTGCAGAGGCAACTGAGTTGTGTTTATTTAGTTACTTCGCTTAGGTTGTCAGAGAAATGAGTCTCTACTTTACTTGTGGGTGAATAAGAGAACTTAGCAGCTAGCTGCTGCAAGATTTGTCCCATNTTAGTTAAGCCTTTAACCTCGGGATTTTCCTCTAAACAAATATGGCTTCTTCGTTTTTTTCCTTGAATTAATCAAGCAGCTTACAAACATGAGAGGGAAGTCACAAAATTTGGCTAAGAAACATGATGGTAAAAGTTGATATCTTTGCTTACCACAGAGAATTGCAGAGGCAACTGAGTTGTGTTTATTTAGTTACTTCGCTTAGGTTGTCAGAGAAATGAGTCTCTACTTTACTTGTGGGTGAATAAGAGAACTTAGCAGCTAGCTGCTGCAAGATTTGTCCCATTTTCTGATATTTAGTGTACTAAATTAAGCATTTTACATAGTTAGACAAAGGGACTCAAAAGGATAGATTAGCAACTGGGCGAAAGGTTGGAATTGATAGAGAAGGACTTGAGGTCCTACTCCCATACTTGGATAATCGGATAACTATCTGAGTGCAAACTTTGGCAGCATGAGGTAATATCTCGGCCTGTGCAGGAAAGTGTGAAGCATGGGCAGATTTTTAGAGGAACCTTTGGCCAAGTATTCCTGGGACGTTGGAACATATTTTATTGTGAGTCACATTGATCTAACTAACGAACACTTTTTGCCGTTGACTTTGTATTTTATTGTTTTGTTATAACACATATTTGTATAATAACTTTTGGCTGCCAGGAACTGTCTCTAGAAAGCTTTATTTTAAGGGTTATGCTACACTTACCTACCAATTTACATAAAGTTTTACATAATTGACAAGTGGTTCCCCCCAACAAGTGGTGCCCCCTATTGGGGGGAACCACTTGTCAATTGTGTAAAACTTTATGTAAAATTTTATGTACATTAAGTTTAATCCTTATTTTAAAGGAGTCGACGGTGAAATGTATCTCGTCGTCATATGAAATGTAGGATGAAACGAGCAAGGTACACAGGTAATTTCCGCCACTCATTGTGCATTTGCCAAGCTTAAAACATATACGTACAAGAAATTAAGTTTATTTTAAAATTAATATTTCCTTGTCTGAATTAGAAATAAGCAGGTCTCTCACCTTACTAGCAAAATAGTTGACATTCTTTATTCACTTAGAAGTAATGTTTAGAACAAATTTATTTTAAGTTTAGTCCAACATGCTCGTGTGTCAATTGTCATCGTATTCAATTGAGACTTTTAAAAACTTCTATTGACTTTTTTAAGTGAGTGACTTGTGTGGATTTTATAAATTTTTTTGTGACTTCTATGAATTTGTTAAGAATTAATAGAAGTCTTCTATGAACTTCTATAAACTTTGATTAAAGTTTTTTAAAGATTCTTCATCTTGCAAATTCATTATGTACTTGAAAACTTTCAATCTTCCTTACTACCTAATTAACATTTTCGAGAAATACGATGCCACAAAATTTTCTTGGGTAAAATCACTAGTCACGGCCCAACCATTCGATTTTGGCACAAATAAAATAGGGAAGAATTCATGGATCAAGTTTTCACTATCACCAAATCAATTTTCAGGCCTTAAGTTTAAAAATTGCAAAAATTAGGTATTTATGAATTAATTAATATATTAAAATTTATTTATTGGTCACAAATTACTTTTTGATCACAAATCAGAAAATTTACAGGTCACAAAATATTTTACGGTCACAGATTAAAATTTTCATAGGTCACAAATCAAAAAATTAATAAAAATTAATAAGTTACAGGTTACAAATTACAAATATTATGGGTCACAATTTATTAGTCAGTAATGAAGTATTAAATTATCAATCATAAATTAATAATTTTTTAGGTCACATATAATTTTATGGTCATAAATTATTTTTTTATTGGTCACGTATTGTTTATTAGTCACAAATTAACCAATTTAATGGTCACAGTCGACTAAATAATTGGTGACCACCACCAACACTTGCGACCTTCGACAGCACCACCACCTCCTGCGCACCAGAACCACCACTACCTCACGACAACTTGGATACCGTACTCTCAATCACTTCACCACCACCACCTCCACATCCTCCTCACCACCACAACCATCAACAAACCACAAATTTCACTACAAACCGCCATCACCTCATAGTCGTATTCGCCGCCTCCACCATTGCTGTCACCACCACCACCATTTTCAGCCACCACTACAACTACCATTTCCAACAACAAATTAGATTCAAACAAGATCCCGCCAACATCATCGTGACCACCAGATCCGCCACAACCACCAGATCTTCCACCCAACACAGGCAACACTCCACAACCATCGTAGCCTCATAGTCGTCGTCGTTGCCTCCACCATTGTCGCTGTGGCCGCCACCACCACCACGACTACCATTTTCCAACAACAATAAACTTGATTCGCCACCATCACCGTCATCAATGTGACCACCAGATCCACCACTATCGCTGCCACACCTCACCGCAAACACCATCTTGCGGGTTGCTACAACAGCAATGTCGACGACTGGTTGATAGTAGACGATGGTGAATGTGAAGAGAGAATGGAGGGACGATTTGGTTTGTAAATTAATTTTAGGGTTTGGATGAGTAGATATGTGTGGGGTGTATATATAGATTAATTTATAATATTTAAATACTTAATATCTGATTTTTGAAAAATGAAAGATCAAATCTGATTTTTGAAAAGTGATTTGGAAAAGTAGGGTTTTGTTTAATTTTCACAATAAAATAATAAAAAAAAATTACATCAATTTTTAAGAACACAACAATTTTTTATTTTTTTTCAGAAAATTAACATAAATCCTAATTACACAAATTGCTCTAAACAAAAAAAAAAAAGGATCGATTACATGGAATTCTACATTTTGAAACAATTGCATAAAATTTCAAATCAAAAGTAATAATGTATGTTATGGCTCATTTCTGAGGCCTAGGAAGAAACGCCACGTAAGCGAAAAGTCAACTATTCAGATAAAGACCCTATGAGGTCAAATATATGAAGAAATAAAAAAAAAAATCGAGGTCCTTGCATTGCAAGGTCGAGGTACTGCCTCAAAGACGAGGTTCATGTTGAGGCTGAGATACGCTGCTGAAGTACTGTCTCAAGGACGAAGCACTACAATCTTGGACTAAACCACTGCCTAAAGAAACAAAGAAAGGAGCTGAAACTCTCCACTTGGAGAACCGTCTCAAAGATCTCTCCGAGACTTTCAACTCTTCCGAAGTTCATGAAGTCGACGTTGTCTCTTGTGATAGATTTGAAGATCTTTTGGAAGTGACTGATGTGACGTCTTAATAAAGTTTTTTTTCATTGTGTCAGCCTATTGTATAGAACGGCTGACCCATTGTCAATGCATTAATTGCATGAATGAACAATGATGTGACGTCCCAACAAATGAAATAAGGCTACGTGGTTCTGATCCAATGGTCATCATCTCGGTTAGGACAGTATAAATGGGCTCTCTTTGCGAAGAAAAGGGGGTTGGCTCCTTTACTATTAAGAAATCAAACACATACCCACTGAAAACTTATGGAAAATTCACAAGAAAATACTTAGCAAGTTCTTCATCAATATTTCTTTACATGTTCGTTGAATACAAATTCTAATATTATAAATTGTGAATTTCATACAAATTATTCATTCAATCTAGCCTTCCATACATTCCTTCAAACAAAGAGAGTGTAATATTCTTGATTGTCTTGGTTTGGTGATCGTTGATGGTGCGGTTACCGTTAAATATTATCGCCGAAATCCGAACGTTTTCGTCTTTTGCCGGAAAGTGTCTCTTGCGTCCTTTCAAATTTGGCTACCGTTCTTGTTCCGGTGGAAATGCGTCGGATCTGTACTGACGTGGTAAGAGTGAGTCTAACATCTGTTAAGCTCATTTTTTGGGGTCAACAATGTACATATAGAATAATCATAAATTAATTACAATAAATGAATTGAAGAAATCTAAGAAGATTTGAGAATTGAAGGAAAAAAAACTTTTTTTTCCCGGTGAAATCTTCACAAATCTAGGATTATAAGAGAGATTTTCTTTGAAATTTGCTATTTATATTTTTTACCAAAAGTCTTCAGAAGTCCGGCGAGTAGAGAATTCTCCAAAAGTCAATGTCTGTTTGCATACATATGACTTATAAAGACTTCTAAAAAGTTTCAATTGAATATTCCGTGATTTTTAAAGATTTTTTAAATGTCTATAGAAATCCCAATTGAATAAACCTAAACTTTCTTGTCCTCAAAAGTTTTTAAAAATCTCAAATAAATACACCCCTAAATCTATTCAGAAGTAAATACACAAATAAATAGACTATCGAAAAATAGTATTTCAGATGGACGAACCTTAACAATGTCATGTAACAGAAGATAAGATTCCCATGTATAACCAGCTTCATGCAAAAGTTTATTCAATACTTCCTGCAAAACACAGAATTAAACGTAATGGTGTGAATAAAAACTAAAGAAAATATGGACTGTGATGCAAGAGTGGAGATTTCGTAAAGTTAAAAGCAAAGTATACTGGCAGGCCGACAAACTCATTCCATTGTCTTTCGTCAACAAATTATCATCACAGTCTCTTTCAGATTGTTCTCATATTGAAGTATATACTTCAGAATACCTTTTTAAATTACTAAACGAACGAGATTTGAACGGTCAAAAAGAGAAATAAATGTGAGTGAATGACACCTAATTTATTCAATCATGGTACTCTTACATTCTTGATACACAATCTTGTACACATTCCTCTCACATGGGGGTGGAGCCCGCGATTGTGGACCCCACATGGGCCCCACCCCCATGTGAGATGAATGTGTGCAAAATTGTGAACCAAAGATGTAAGAGTAACATTTTTCTAATTTATTTTTGTTAAGACATATGGGTCATCATCCGTATCTTCTCCAACTTCCTCTTCACGAGGATTTTGTGACGATACAATCCAATATCTTAATGGTCATATTAATTACTACGTAACTAGTCATATTAGTTAAGAATTATCGTATTATATGAAATTTAGCTAATTTGTTGTTATTGAATAAGAAAGAAAAGGGTTTTTAGTTTGTGGGTAGGAATGGACTTATATTTTATTCTTTATTAGTGCATATATAATGTAATTATGGCTGTAAATAAATCCAATATCGACTAGATCTGCCCAATTCATATTATAATATATATCAATAAAATATTTATTACAATATATATTAATATTATATTAGAATTTGATAGTTCATAAAATATAATACAAGTTTCAAAATGAAAAAAAAAAAATTATGTATAATAAATTATACGGTAATTTATAAAATATACAAATCAGATCGGATTGGATTAACTTATACTCATATTTGCCCCCATTTAATTAGAATTATCATATTCAAATTTTGATTAGATTATCGAATTGAGAATCTAAATTTATTTTCTATTAATTTCATTGAATTCGGATCAAAATTCAATTCATTGATAGTATGGATGCAACTATGAACTACTTGAATTTTTTGCCTAATGGGTAAAATAGATTATTTAAAAAAATCCATCTCTAGTACCAGTGGAAAGAAACCATTAAGTTGATGTGACAGAAAAAAGTATTATTTAATTGATTGAACCAATCGGTTGGCACTTCAATTAATTTCTTTACCCTACATCAAATGCCAACCCAAAAAAACTATTGACGACTATCATTTAACTTTAATGTAGTTATCTTAATCTATACAATATAAAAGAGGTATTTTTTTTTTTTGCCATGTGTTGAATGCTCGTATCGTTACTCAAAACGACGTCGTCTTGACTTAAGCATCTAATACCTTTTCGCTTCTCAACAACCGTCGTGGAAAATAGCAGCGCCAGAAGAAGAACATCACCTTGAAAAATAGCAGAGTCAGAAGAAGAATATCAGATATTTCAACCTAGATATGATATTCGAAATTTCAAACTTAGCTTTTAGTATATTTTTATTGTGAATTACATATTTAATATTGTGAATTGCTTTGAATGAATAATGAAATTAATAATGAATTTTCAAAGAATTCTTGGGGATGGAAGCTGTGGGGTTGGGTAATATAAAAAAAAAAATCAACTCAGCGGTGTCTCCGTGCGCACACAATATATATATATATATATATATATATATATATATATATATACATACCAAAGAGAGGAGGGTCCTGGAAATAGGGTTATTATTTCAAG
>CAIGRH010131233.1:0-15989 GCA_903798295.1 Fraxinus nigra | reverse complement strand
AACGGGGCAAGGGCCCCTACCCGGCCCGCCTTAAACGGGTAACGGGGCAAGTCATCCCCGACCCGCCCCGTTGCCATCCCTACCCCGTATGGGCCAATTTTTCTCTTCTTATTTAAAGGAGGAACCTCATCTTCCTCATTGGTAGTGGATAGCATCTTGCTCATTTGAGTGAGCTTCTCAATTACTTCATATGAACAGTAGACGTCGTCTTCAAAGCCTTGCCTTAGCAACGCTTTCGCAGATGCTGCAAAGATCAGGCCCCCAAAGTCTTTTTCTTTGCAAAGTCAACTATAAAATTTCCAAGTGTTAACAAACGAGATTGGCTAATGGATGAAGTGATCAGGTCATTATTTACCTTGCAAAGACATTAGGCTGTGAGCTATGAAATGAGTATTCTCACATCAGCTCCTCAAAGCTGCATTCTTAGAGGAAAGTTGATAAATGTGGTGAATGATATCCAACTAATCCAAACTGATCTCATAGTGAGGAAGCGAATTTACAAACAAGAAAATAATGGTTACGTACCAATTAGAGGGACAAATATATGATATGAGTTCGGTAAGCAGAACTCTATATCAGTAGAGTAATGGTGGGAATGGTTACACCATGGGGCTGCCCTCCATAGTATCCCAGCATTCGAACGCTCAAAACCATGATTTCTTCCAATTTTGATGAAAGAAGCCAGTTCCAACACAAAGGACGAATAAGGCCACCACAGGGTCAAATAGTATCACCCCTTGCTCTTCTCACCTCCGCCAATGTTTTTCGGAAAATATATGGAATAAAAGACACTAAAAGGCATGCACCCCCAAAATTGGCTTCACGCCAAAGCATCCATGACCCAACCATCTAACTCCAAAAGTTCGAATGGAATTGGGTTAGAGCTAGTCCATAAGAACACATGACTAGGCGGAAGAAGGGATGGAGTGGAAGTCTAAGGCTTGGTTTGAAGAGGTGCTTGCTCATGGTTATGCACACCAGCTTAGGATAGTAAGCTGGTTCATTTGGTTCTGGTATTATAAACCTTATGCTTTCAGGGACCCTACAAATATCCCTAACCTTTTGAATCCTAGCAGAAGTGGTGTTCGAAGAATAGGATAAAGCCCCATGCTCTACTAGTCTACAGGTGGAGAAGGTAGCCTCCATATATTGTCCCCAGCCAATTAGGCCCTAGAACTTTCCTCAGATGTAAAGGCTCTAGACTTTCTAACTGAAGAGGTCATTACTATAGAACTTTCCTTCCTCACCTCGCCAGAATATCACCAGAGGGAAAAAGATGGAGCAAACGACGTTGAAGTTGATAATTACCTACACAAGGTCTTTTCTAATGGTTGTGTTAACTTCCCTCTAGTACAGATTAAGTCAATCCTTATATTTATGAAAAGAAAATATAAATTCTGGAATTGTTTGACAATGAAAAATCGAATTACGTGAACAAAAAGATGAGAAATCACCAATTCCAATAGAGTTCCTTCCTAACTTCACCTAGGTTTTTAGTTCTTCATCGAGATTCTAGAGCAAAAATTGGTGAAAAATATGTATGGAGGCATCTACCCTCATCTGGTACATTCTAGGGTTGAAATATTGTGAAAGAGGTTGGTTTCCATAAGAGTTTGACGTAAATTAGGAAACTAAAATTGCGTTAAAAATTTAATACTATGCGACCGTATAGTAGTGAGAGTTGTGGTCACATAGAACAACCAAATTGTGTCCTGGACTCTGAAGGGCATCACGCAACCACATAGGAAATAGGTTATGCGACCGCATAGCTTATTTCATTTTCCACTTGTTGCATTTCGGTCCTCAAACTCCGTTCCTCATTTTGTGACTTTTTTTTCCACTTCCTCTTCTTCCCATGCTTAATTCTTTAGTCCAATTTGACCTCATCATTTTCATATATTCATTTTTCCTTCCGAGTCATCTTTTGGATATTCGCAATTTGGTCTCTGAACCTTCATTTCCTTCAATTTGATCATTTATTCACTTGTTTCTCCTTATTCTCTCTACATTCATCACGTTGTACTGCAAAACGTAAATTATATAGAGTTAAGCAATATTTCGATATATTAATCAACAACATTCGATGAATAGATAGTAAAACAAGTGTGTAAAAACGCACTTACCAAACTATCCCAAACTTGAACTATTGTTTGTCCTCAAACAAAACTGTAACTTAACTCTACATAAAACATGGCTTGTCAACCTTCCGTGTCTTAGGACTGGAATTCAATCATCAAACAGATGAACAATTACAACAGTGCACAAATTAAATCAATCTCCACATGTTACATGCATAACCCGACGTGTGTGTGTGTGTGTGTGTGTGTGTGTGAAAATTCATGTCGACATATTAAGATCATGATTGGCTCAACACATGACTGATAGTAGTCAAATATATCCTTACTTCGCTCGAGAGGTACNATAGAGTTAAGCAATATTTCGATATATTAATCAACAACATTCGATGAATAGATAGTAAAACAAGTGTGTAAAAACGCACTTACCAAACTATCCCAAACTTG
The DNA here is from genome assembly GCA_903798295.1 of Fraxinus nigra. NCBI lineage: Eukaryota > Viridiplantae > Streptophyta > Magnoliopsida > Lamiales > Oleaceae > Fraxinus > Fraxinus nigra. The sequence continues at coordinate 13,467 of CAIGRH010131233.1, read as the reverse complement.
AACTATTGTTTGTCCTCAAACAAAACTATAACTTAACTCTACATAAAACATGGCTTGTCAACCTTCCGTGTCTTAGGACTGGAATTCAATCATCAAACAAATGAACAATTACAACAGTGCACAAATTAAATCAATCTCCACATGTTACATGCATAACCCGACGTGTGTGTGTGTGTGTGTGTGTGTGTGTGAAAATTCATGTCGACATATTAAGATCATGATTGGCTCAACACATGACTGATAGTAGTCAAATATATCCTTACTTCGCTCGAGAGGTACACACACCCCAAACTTATGCTTTTCACTCAATTTTTCGAGGTGCATCCTAAGTTGAACTGATTCAATTCTATTACTCACCCTCTCTTAGCTTGGATGAATCTTACTATTACAAGTACACACTTCAACAAGTCGATATTCTCCTATATTTTTATTGTTTCAACCCTTAAGACTAAACTAAATTACTTGCTTCTTGTAAAAGTGCAGTTCTATCAACCAAATGTCTAGGGCTCAATGTATTTGTGCATTTTTTTTTTCATTATTCATATTCTCTCATTTTTTTTCAAAACATCGTCTCATTTGATTTCTATATAACTCATATAACGAGCTTTAGGCCGATGACTCCCAAGTTAGATGACAATAAGGCACCAAATTTTAAACAACCCTTACAAGCTTAATCACCTGAGTTATACAGGATCGAAAAGATGTTTTTATTCACTCAGAGATTAGTGCAATGCCTCTTTCCTTTTAGACATTTAATTTCTAAAACTAACATCTAACTTAAAACTTTTGTCTCGTCTTTGTCTCATTGGTTTTAGACAACCCACACAAGATAATTTGCATGCATGAAATCCCTACTCATCTCAATGTTCCCTTATAGCAGCTCAATTATCTCCAAACTACCCTATAGTTGGATTATGGATCAATACTATAGAGGTTATTCAGTTTTACTTGCTATGTTCAACCATTTTCTGAATGCTCCACATCACTAGCTCAAGATGCCAAACATGAGTAACGTGCATATAAAATGTCGAGTTTCACATAAACAGGTTTTTGACTAATCTAATATTGCACCGTTTTCATTATTCACAGTTGATACGTATTTAGTAGTCACATCATAGCCGACATGATTATCAAACCCACACAAGCACATAAAACTAAGACCCTGTTTGAAACCCATTTTCTGTAGAATACAAATTTTGGAATAGTGATTGATATGAGAATGTGTGGTGGAAAAGTGATGAAAAGTTTTTGATTTGTGTGTAATATTATTTTATTTGGAGAATGTGTGGTTGAAATGAAGAATGAGAATGAGAAAGAGAAAGAGAAATTAATGGGTGTCAAACAGGAGCTTTTGTCTCAACCTGCCTCTTCGAGATTTGACTGGATCTAATTAAGTGTGTGTTTGGCCCCCATTTTTTAGGAAGAATTAGTTTTTGAATAGTGATTGATGGGAGAATGTGTGGTGGAAAAGTGATGAAAAGTTTTTGATTTGTGTGTAATATTATTTTATTTGAAGAATGTGTGATTGAAATAAAGAATGAGAATGAGAAATTAATGGGTGTCCAACCCCTAAATGAATAAAAACTGCAAAAATATTTTCTTAGCATACAATCACACAAACAAATCTTTCAGTAAAATGATGAACGTCCACCCCCAAACTTATTTGAAACATTGTCCTCAATGTTTAGATAATCACAAAAATGTTAAAATGAAAAACACGTAAAGAACATGACGAATGTATAATAAGGTAAAGAAGAGGGGCTCAAAGTACTCCAATGATCAATATGGAGGTGGTGGATGGAAATAGGAGCCGGATGTGACATCAACTGGTGGTGGAGGGAGTCGTGCGAGTATCTGTCACATCATCTCAAATTGTTGGGTGAGCTCAGCCTCTATGCTCCAAATGTGTTAGAGACTGCTCCCGCACTTCATACTCGATATTACCCAAACGGTCCCAAGTCTCATTAGCCCTCAACTGAATCCCATCGACTTTGCCCACATAGTTATTCAACCGTCCATTCAAAACCTCAACCTCTCGTTTCACGACTATTGACTCTCTACTGGCAGTGGAAGCAAAGTTCCTAGTGCTCAACATATCATTCCTCACAATCTGGATATTCATGCCCATAGCACCCATAACCTGCTAAAAACTCTCAATATCCCGACTAGAATCGGTCATAGTAGCAATTATTTGTCTCAACAACTACGTATCAACGTCCAGTGGTGCCCAAGCATCTCAGCATCCTCAGCCCCTTGACCCTGTACGGCTTGCCCCTATCTCAATCGCTCCCTTTCTTGCTTCTCTCTATGTTTATCCCTAGCTCGATCCTGAACCTCCAAAGTAGAGCGTTTTATGAGAGGGCTAGGTTTCTCGGAGTGTCTATTTCACTATTGAAGTTCGCATAGAATTCATGAACCAGGCATATTAGGTTAGGTCTATTAACCACTTTATCCCAACCGCAGCTTTACACCAAAGTCACAATCTGAAATCCGAGAAAATCTTCTAATCTGACTGGCCGTTCTGGGATCAGTCCTCTAGTTTGTGCAGCACTCGAAGTAGAAACCACTTTTTCATTTCCTTTGGAGGTGCACTTAGAAGGCATTCTGCAAACACAATGAGAATTAAAACATGCAAGCTAATTGTGATGCATAAATGAATACCATAATTTTTGGAAATAATAGATGAAACATAAGCATCGAAAACTCCTAAACTTATGTTAGAAGTAAATACAAAACAAACCATTATGCATTGTAACGATGCCAGACTTAACAAAATGTGTAATGAAACATGGGTATTTTCATAAAGATTCAAAATGTAGAGCATAAAACCTATATCCACTCAGACATAGAAAAATTTGCATTTAGAATTATGTTCGACCAAGCAAGTTCACCCTCGGACACCATTGAGAAAAATAAAAAAAAATTCCCAAGTAATCTTCAAGCATATGAAAGAATATACATTAGTCTAACAAATGTTCAAATTTTAGGTCAAACGGTCTTCGTTTGAGTAAGAAGACGGAGGGACGAAGTGGGTGACGTGAGGTGACATGTGATTCCTATGTCATGCCCATATGCGGTTAAGTTGGGTTCGGTGTTTCCAAATACATTTGTCAAGGAATATCAACGTGAAAATCACTCCAAAGTACCTAGCAACAATGTCAAATTAGAAATGAACCCTAATTTAACACAAATTTTCACAAACGCATTTCATTGAACACAGTTTTTTTCAATTCAACTCAACAATCACAACCCATCATCTACCTAATGCCCTTACTCCTTTGCAACATTCAAACTCATCCCAAAAACAATGAGAAACTTATATACAATGAGGCTATTAGGAACACATCTTGATTAACAGCCTTGATATTCAAGAATGATGGACAAAATGCCAGTGTGAGTGATGTGTTGTGGGTGTGTGTTGTGAAGGAGGGGTGTTCAAGTGGTGGTGTGCTTAGTGGAAATTGTTGGTGTGTGCCGTGTGTGTTCGTATATTTGTGGCTGTGTGCGTGTATTTAAAAACTTGGGTGTAAATTTCCTCTATGCAACCACATAGAAGAAAGTGATGCGGTCGCATAGAGCAAGCTCTCAAGGCCAATTTATGCCCTGATGCTCTACATGCGACCACATTGATGGCAAGTCTATGTGGTCACAAGGACTTAATAAGGCGATTTTTTTAAACAATGGAGACCCCCGATACCTCGATATTTGTGTTACACAAGTTCAAATAGATATAATTTGTATATGCATCATGGATAAATTTTAAAACCTATTCAACTCTTCGAAAACTTGTTTTTGGTCAAATTGCACTAAACACTCAATTTTCGATCCACATTGCAAATTGGCATTCCAACGCCCCCAAAATTTGTCAAAACACATTTAAACCACAAGGAGTACATGGATGCCATGAATTTGATTCTAAAAATATTTTTAAACTTGAAAACACATGTTGATCCTGGAAAACTCAAAATTGATCGGGTTGCCTAGAAATGTGTGACGCATAATCAACTAAGTACCATTACAACACCTACCAAAACACACTTAAGTTTTTTTTTGCAAGATAAATAAAAAAAATCCATGGTGACTTATGCAAGCAATCTATTTGAAAAAAAAATGAAACAAGAAACAAAACAAAACATATAAAAAAAACTAATATACAAAAAGAAAAACGAAGAACATACCAAGGAATATCAAGGATGGTAAACAGGGTCTTGCAAGAGGAATATCCTCCACTACAGGCACCTGTTGTGCATAAACGATCTTAAAACGTTGCCCATTCACTTTAAATATCCTACTATCATTAGGATCCTTAATTTCAACGGCCCCATTATCGAAAACTTGTTTCGTCACAAAAGGGCCAGTCCACCTAGATTGAAACTTTCCTAGCTGCTTGTGAAGTCTATAATCATACAAGTACACTTTTTTATTCTGTTCAAATGTCTTTCTAAGAATGTTTTATCATGGAAAGCTTTCATTTTCGCCTTGTAGATTCTAGAACTCTCATAAGCGTCATTCCTCAATTCTTCCAACTAATTCAATTGAAATTTTCTAACAGCATCTTCTAGATCAAAATAAAAATGTTTAATAGACCAATATGCTCACTGTTCAAGCTCTACAGGTAAATGGCAAGGCTTTCCAGAAGGAAAGTCTTAAAAGCCGTACGGTAAGCCCAAAGTGCATCGTTCAGTCTTAAAGACCAATCTTTCTGATAAGGGTTCACCGTTTTCTCCAAAATTTGTTTAATTTCCCTAATAGCCAATTCTACCTATCCACTAGTTTGGGGTGATAAATAGTAGAAATTTTACGAATGACCTCATACTTTTTCATGAGTGCGTCAAATGAGAGGTTGCAAAAGTGTGTGCCTCTATCACTAATAATAATAACATGTAGAGTGTCAAACCGAAACAAAACATTTCCTTTCAGAAATTTAACAATCGTTTTATTGTCATTAGCCTGACAAACTGATGCTTCTACCCATTTAGACATGTATTCAGCCGCCACCAAAAGAAGGTGGAAATGGTCCCATGAAATCAATTCTCCAACAGTCAAATATTTAAATTACTAAAATGGGATTTAGGGGCATCATGTTACACCGGGACAAAGCACCTAATTTTTGGCATCTTTCATAAGATCTACAGTAATTATTTGTGTCCTTAAATAAAGTAGGTCAGTATAAACCACATTGTAAGATTTTTGTAGCAGTCTTTTTTATAGAAAAATGTAGGACTGGACATGGTTCGGTTCGGTTCAATTCGGTTCTGAAGAGAACCGAACCGAACCAAAATTTTTGAGCATTTAATAAATGAAACCGTCGGGTCCAAATATAATGGAACCGTTCGAGTTTGGTTCCGTTCGGTTCGGTTCCATACCATAATTGATTTTTTTAACATTTACAATAACACTACATAAATATAACTAATGACATGTTCATTCGTGTAGCTTTGATGGGTAGTTGGAGAGGAGAAGTCGGACTCGGCAATCGGCGGCTTCAATTGGGCATGTAGATGTAGACTTTCAATTTATCAAATGATTTGTGTTTATTGGACATGTGCTTACCGAATGAAAGTATAAAACTGGAAATGGAAAGATAAAAACTTTAAAAGGCCTATCTTAGGCTAACAATGAAATTAATAATTGGACCAAAAAATTGAATTTAGAAATTGGGTTGGACTGGGCTAGCTAAACATGGACTTGACTTGAGAGTTGGAGCGTTAATCACTAAATTAGTTAATTTGCTAATTTGTTTAGAAAAAAAAATAATTTAATTAATTCAATATAAAAAAGTAAAAAATTTATTTAGATTCGGTTTTTATTTTGTTCTTGGTCTAGAACCGAGAACTGAACCAAACATATTGGTTCTCTATTCAAATATCCGTTCGAGTATTTAATTTATGAAGAACTGCTCAGTTAGGTTCGGGAGTTTTGTCCCGCCCTAGAAAAATGGCCTCCGCATGCTTGGGTATGACAAAAATTTAGCACACTAGGTATCACCTCATCAAGGACACATCTTAAAATTTGGTTGGGGCAGTATTTAAATAGACATGGATCATCCCAATAAAAATTACGTATCTCGACTAGGAACTTCCTCTTGTCCTGTGCACTCCACTATTTAGGAATCTCACCTACAGCCAAATAGTTCACAATGTGAGCAAACCATGGTAGAGAAGAAATAGAAAATAAATTCTCATCTGGATAGTCATCTCTGATTGCCAATGTGATCGCATTATCCTTGAAAATTAGCATTGATAGGTGGTCGGCCACCACGTTCTCCACTCCATTCTTGTCTTTAATGGTGATGTCAAATTCCTTCAAAAGTAAGATCCACCATATTAATCGTTCCTTAGCATCCTTTTTTGTAAGAAGGTAATTAAGGGATGCATGATTTGTGAAGATTGTAATAGGTAACCAATCAATTAAGATCTAAACTTATCGAGCACAAAATCTACAGCTAGTAACTCTTTTTCGGTAATAGAATCGTTCATTTGAGCACTGTTAAGAGTTCTACTAGCATACTAAATCACAAAAGGTTTACATTATCTACATTACCTAAGAACCGCACCTACCGCATAGTCACTAACATCACACATGATTTCAAACGGTAGTGTCCAATCAAGTGGTTGCATGATGGGTACTGAAGCGAGTCTGTCAATCAGTGTTTTAAATGCATCTTAACATTGAGGGGCCCACAGCGTCATATTTATTTAGAAGGTTACACAATCGTCTAGAGATATATGAAAAGTTTTGTACAAACCTTCTATAGAAACCTACATGGCCTAAAAATGATCTAACATCTTTTATTATCTTAGGTATGGGCAATTTAGAGATTAGTTCAATTTTCGAATTGGCAACATCTAATCCTCTAGAAGAAATCACATGCCCTAAGACAATTCCCGCACGTACCATGAAATAACACTTTTCCCAGTTTAAAACTAAGCTTTTTTCCTCACATCGTGTCAAAACTCTCTCAATTGTTAACAGACATGCATCAAAAGTTCCAAACATAGTCAGGTCATCCATGAACAAGTCCATGTACTTCATTACCATGTCACTTAATTTACTAGTCATGTACCTTTGGAATGTGGCAGGAGCATTACAAAGTCCACGAAAGGCATATGTGCCAAAAGGGCAAGTAAATGTGGTCTTTTACTGGTCCTCTAATGCAATTTCAATTTGATAATAACTAGAGTAGCCATCAAGAAAACAGAAAAAAGGATGGCCAGCGCTCCAAGATTTGGTCTAGAGAAGGGAGGGGAAAATGATACTTATGGGTGGCTGCATTTAGTTTCCTATAATCTATGCACATGCGCCAACTAGTCACCGTTTTTTTGTTGGGACCATTTCACCCAATTCATTTTGCAATACCGTGACTCCTGACTTTTTAGGAACTATCTGAGTAGGACTAACCCATTTACTACCTGTGATAGGATATATGATACCTGAATCTAACAATTTAAGCACCTCATTCACTACATCTTTCATTGTAGGTCGCTGCTAGGATTAGTTCCTTCTGGTATCACCTGATCCGAGAAATTCATGTTTTAGTCTTAGAGGCAGAGGTTTCAATTCTGGTTTAGGACTCTCAATGGTTGATAGCCTATGTCCTCCAATCCTTTCTGGCAACTCTTCAAACTTGGGCTGCCACGGTGATGCTCCGTAATCCTACAATTTTGCAAACACAACACTAATGTTGGTATACTCCTCATCATCGAAACCTGAGTGAGTGTGTCAATCATGAATGTTTGATGACACTCATTATCCTCTTGTGGCTACTTTGTGATGTGAAAAATATTGATTTCTAAAGTCATGTTCCCAAAAGAAAGCTTCATTAGACCATTCCTGCAATTTATAAGGGCATTAGCTATATAGCCAGAAAAGGTCTACCAAGAATAGTGAGGATTAAAATCAACATTTACATCAACCTTTACATCCAAAACCAAGAAGTTCACAGGATAGTAAAATTTGTCAATTTAAACCAATACATCATCAACTACCGCTCTAGGTCTAATGGTGGATCTATCAGCTAATGTAAGACCACAGAAGTCAACTTTATCTCACCTAAGCCTAACAACAAGTAAATTGCACAAGGCATAAGATTTAGACTTGCCCCTAGACCAAGAAGAGCTTGTATAAACTCACGGTTCCCAATAATACAAGACTTGGCACAACTGGGTCCTTATACTTCGATGGGATCCTTTTCTCGATCACCACACTCACTTGTTCAGTCAAGAAAGCAGTTTTCTTGACATGGTACTTTCTCTTCACGGTGCACACTTAAGGACTTTAGCATATGTAGGAACCTGAGAAATCACATGCAAGAGAGGCAGATTGATTTTTACTTGCTTAAGGTGTTCTAGGATTGAATGTTGACCAGCACACTTCGATGTAGGCCCAAGAGCTTGAGGGAAAGGCGCTATAACCGGACTTTCTACCACATCCTCACTAGAGCTACTCTCACTAGACTCCTTTTCAATTTCCTTAAGCTTAGGGATTGGTTCTATGACTTTCCCTGATTTAGTGGTTATGGCATTCACTTCCTTAAGATTGTTTTCTTTCAGTCCTGAGGTTTGTCCTGCCATGTTCTGTCACTTTGGATTTGGTTGAGGCTGAGCAAGAAATTCCCTACGCTCCCCTACAACTAAGGCATTAGTCAGTTTAGACATGATTCTTTATCTCTTTGTTTTCCTCAACTACCTGAGTGATCATAGTCTCAAACTTTTGATTTGTCCCTTGTGCCTCTATAAAAGCATGGAAGGTGTCTTCTAGAGAGTTCCTAGAAGTTGTGGGCTGATATGAGTGTGTATTAAAAGTCCTAGGTGGCTGGATATGTTGCTGGTTTTCTAATTTTCAGCTGAAATTGGGGTGATTCTGCCACCCAGGATTGTAGGTTTTCGAAAACGGGGTATAGGGCTTTTTGTATGTGCCTAAGGCATTACAGTGTTCCTCATAAACCCTCTTCACATTAGCAAAAGTACTACACTCTTGCGCTAGATGATCAGTTCCACCACACACAAAATAGGGTCCTAAATGCTCAACACGGGATACATTATGTGTAGATTTCGAGTCCTTAGCACTTAGGGTTTCTAGTTCTCTAGTGAGGGGTTTCTAATTTGGCTTTTAAGGCGATACCCTAGAGATACATGTGCTAGTGGAATTTCCTGTTGTTCGTGTCCTATTGGTACTCTCGGTGGCGCTGGGTCCAGTCCAAGTAGGAGCTTTTTTCTGCTAGGTCATCTAGATATTCTATAGCCTCATCAGGATCTTTTTGTAAAAATTCACCTTTACACATCATCTCTACAAATTAACGCTCCCTAGCTGTTAATATCCCTCATAGAAATAGATCACGATATGCCAACTCTCTTAATCGTCGTGGGGGCAGAGGGCTTGCAATTCTTTATATTTTTTCCAATCTTAGTATAAATAAAGTCTCACTATCCTTTTAAGTGAATGATGAGATTTGCTTCTTAAGGGCACTAGTTTTATGGTGTAAAAAATATTTATTAAAGAATACTTGAGCCATTTCAGCCCAAGTGCCAATCGATCGTGGTCTCAATGAATATAGCAAGCTTTTAGCTCGTTCTTTAAGTGAAAATGGAAAAGCATTTAGCTTGACTGCGTCTACTGTACCATGTTGATTGTGGAAGGTTGTGACCACCTACTCAAATTCTCTAATATGCACGTATGGATTTTCGTTTTCAAGTCCATGAAAATGAGAAGAAATTGAATCATTCCCGATTTAAGTTTTATACGTGGTATATTAGGCGGAAACATGATGCATGATGGCGTGGATGAGTGTCGTGTTCGTGGCAATAGATGCAACATCAAACATAAGGTTAGAAAGTAATTCAAACACTGGAAAAGGTCCTTCGGTAGAGCTTCTTTGCTCTTTGATTCCTAATTATAAAACACGAAAACTAAACTATATGATGATGATGATGATGATGATGATGATGATGATGATGATGATGATGATGATGACGACGACAAAAACAACAACAACAACAACAAAATAAGAAAACTAAATTAACTAAAGAGTAATAAAGGAACGATATCACCATTTTCTGTCGATTCCTTGGTATTTTGTATCCTCTCCCGGTCAACGACGCCAAAATTTGATTACACACAACGAATAACACGGTAGTTATAGCACAATTTTAGGGTGTCGATTCCATAGGGAAATGAAAAAAATGCTCAAAAGGATAAAAAATGATGTCTTCTTGTTTGTGAAGTAGAATTTGCTGTTTGAATTCAATGTTTGAAATAATGAAATAAAAATCAATGTTCTGAAGTGTGAAGCATCGAAATTCCCTCAATTAGATTGGACCAATCTCATCAATTATTCGTTTTTATAAATCACTTTAACTCAATTGTAATCCTAGAATCTAAACTTTCTATAACACATTTGCACTATTTTTATTGAAATAAGATCGAGAATCGACCATATACATTAAGCATAAGGCTAATTAATCCACCAATAAAGTAAAATTGAAATTGAAACTTAGCAAATAGTTTAATTCTTCAATGGAAAAAAATGACTGAATCCATGAAAAATCTAGTAAAAAGCCAGTCCCAAAATATTTATGAAAAGAAAATCTAAATTCTAGAATTGTTTAACAATGAAAAATCAAATTACATGAATAAAAAGATGAGAAATCACCAATCCCAATAGAGTTCTTTCCTAGCTTCACGGAGACTTTTAGTTCTTCATCGAGATTCTTGAGCAAAAATCGGAGAAAAATATTTATGGAGGCGTCTACCCTCATTCTGGTATGTTCTAGGGTTGAAATATTGTGAAAGAGGTTGGTTTCCATAAGAGTTTGACGTAAATTAGGAAACTGAGATCGCGTCAAAATTTAATACTATGTGACCACATAGTAGTGAGAGTTGCAGTCACATAGAACAACCAAATTGGGTATTGGATTCTCTGAAGGGCATCATGCGACCACATAGGAAATAGGCTATACGACCTCAAACTCCATTCCTCATTTTGTGACTTCTTTTTCCACTTCCTCGGCTTCCCATGCTTAATTCTTTAGCCCAATTTGACCTCGTCATTTTCATATCTTTGTTTTGCCTTCTGAGTCTTCTTTTGGATATTCGTAATTCGGTATCTAAACTTTCATTTCCTTCAATTTGATCATTTTTTTCACTTGTTTCTCTTTATTCCCACTACATTCATCGTGTTGTACTACAAAACGTAAATTACATAGAGTTAAGCTATATTCCAACATATTAATCAACAATATTCCATGTTTTGACAGTAAAATAAGTGTGTAAAAATGCACTTATCAGTGCATAAACAATGTAAACCATTGCCCTCTAACAAATTATATTTAAACCCAAAAATCAGAAGGATAATTCAAAAAATCAGTTTTATCCCAAGTACAATATGATATGAGAACTCAAATAAGATGAACACGATAATCTACATCTAGCACAACCCTTGTTTTGTCATCCAGCTGGGAACACCCAAACTTCTCATATAAGTAGACATCACATGGGCAATGAAATGCTTTCTTACATTAAGTGTAAAACAAGAGTTAGATGAATATGAGATGAACAGCAATAGAAAACAGTGTATAATCTTCTGTAAGTTGATCAGTAAAAAAATAAGGTTACAGTAAATCATGAAGTTTAAATATCCACACATTGGATAAAATTACAAGTAGAAAAGTAATAGAATCCCGACCCACTAAAAAGTAGCAATTCCTACAATGAGAAACAAAAAAGGCTTTTATTTAAATCCAACAACGACATGCAGATTCCCATGATTGTAGAAGAACGAATAGGAACCAGATCTTTATTAGAATGAATATTTAGCAGAAGTGGAATGTGATATTGGAGAAATGTAAATTCATATTTGATTACTTGTTCCTTAGTAGGTGGATCTCTCGCCAACAAGAAACAATGATGTAGCAATGGCAACCTGGCAGTCTCAGTCCCCCGTCCTTCTGAAGGAGCATCCCTCAATGAGCCTGCGTGGCCACCAGTTCGCTGGAATAACACCGTCTAGCAGTTGCCACAGACCACCACAATTTGAGAGTGGCTAAAAACAGCTCTACTGTAGCAATTTACATAACCAAACAAGAAATGAGATGACCCAACATACCATATATTAAATCAATCAGCAAGATCAATTCAATGAACAATAAAATAAATAAACTAAAGGAAGATAGCTACTCAAATGTTCAGCCCTAGCATTTCATGTCCTATTGCAACAATTTAGAAAAACAAAACATGAATTTAAATTGTACAAAGAAATCAACAATTCGTGTTATGAAGAACGAATTGGGTGACTGAACGAGAAGCTTGAGCATGAGCTTCCTCTCCTCCAGCTCCACCGGTGGATGCAGCAAATCGACATCATTTGGGAGAATTTATACAGTATCCATGTAGGCAAATTAAAAACAGCGTTATCTTCAACAAATTAAGCCCTTATTTGGGCTTCATTAATTCCAAAATGAATTTTTCTCTCTTTTCAAAAATCTTCCTTTTTTTTAAACAACACATTCTTCAAAAATTCACTGTTAAAAAATACATTTTACCCCAAACCCTAATTATAATGAAGCTCAAACATGGGCTAAAAAATATATAGATCATTATAATGAGATAAAGAAGTAGATACGACCATTTTTATCAAAGTTTTCAGGCGTGGAAGAGGCTGGCTAGCAGAGAGTTGAAGCCTGCAACGGTGCGAGAAATCTGTAATTGCTCAAATAAATTTGCACATCTGTTATCGCTTTATTAATATGGACAATGTGGAATTAGGGTTGAGAATCTCCAACTTAACCATCTGTTATCGCTTTAATATTTTGGCCAATTGACTAACCCAAATTATGATTGCGAAATAGAAATTTTATTCTGTCTTGCTGAATTAAATGTCTTCTTAAATGCGTTTCTAGAAAAGATTGCAAAAGGCGAAAAAAAGAATAGGACATTCAGGGTCTATTTGACGTTGTTTGAACCTCATTTTTAACAGTGTTTTTGTTGGAGATTAAAGATTTTTTTAATTGTGTGTAATATTATTTTAAAGAGAATGTATGATTAAAAATGATTTTTTTTAAAATAAAATGGGGGCCAAACATAGACGTAGAGTTTGTGAAAAATAAATTTTGTGAGAATATGTAATTAAAAAATAAGAAAAATTAGGATTCCAAGTGCAAAATAAATTTATTGAAAGAATATATTCTTGAAAATGAATTTTAAAGAATTTGATTTCAAACATGACTAAAGATAACTACAATATAATAATTACTAGTCTGTGTCACTTGTTTTGCAAGAGTTCTGTATTTATTTTGTTTGTATTAGCATAGAACTTGTAGATTTTCCAAAAGTAATTGAAGATGTGAAATGTTTGTTTGATTGTCATTCTTTTGTCGATTGTATATGGAAAAAGTTGTTTGGGGCTTGCCCCCTCCAATAGGAAGCACTAAATGGACCCAGGATTTAATCCCTGGTGTCACGGGCTGCAGC
>CAIGRH010131230.1:0-10535 GCA_903798295.1 Fraxinus nigra | reverse complement strand
TGTTGAATTTGACAAATACTCATTACCATCATATGTGGGTAGGTTGTCAGCTCAATGAGCTGGTTGACAATGCTATGTGCATTTTCTGCAACCGCATCTTGTCCTGCAGAAGCGAGTTTGAGGGAAATTAGACCAATTGAGGAGATGGGCACATTTTCCAAAACCTAATACACGATGGAGAAAAATATGCATCTGTATTAATAACATTGAAAATGGCAATTGAAATTTGTGATGGCAAAAGTAAAACAAATGATAACGAACATATACAAGGCATTTACCAACAGTCCCAAGAGATTTATGTTCTTGGCTAAAAGATATTCAACTGAGAAACCATTTCAACTCCTCAGAGGTAAAAGGAATTATTTACAGATAATTACATATGGTTGGGGTTATAGCTTATCCGACTAACTGAAAATGGAGTTTGTCCTAACAACAAGCTTCAAGCCAAAATTACATTTCCAAACTTTCCCAAAGAAAAGATTACCAAAGTAATTGAATATCGTCTCAACCAGCTCAAAGAAAAGATTTCCAAAGTTATCTGATCATTACTTGTTCCTCAAGTCCTAGACAGAAGTCGTTGCATGCATCTCATTAGCAAGAACTTCCAGAAAAGAAAAATGATTTGCACATAATTTCATTTGCTCTGTTCATTTCTTTTCATTTGTCTCCCTCTACATTTGGTGATGATGGAGAGGGTGTGATATTGAGAGTCTACCATTCATATTTTATTGCACTAACAGCATCAGCTTGAATCCCTAACCATGCAATGATACTTGAGTTTTACAAATGAATTAGATTAGAATTTGTTCCCATGGAGATAGGGTTCTTCACGACACGTATAAGCACGCATATTGTACTATTTTTTCTTTTGAAAAGTATCAAAAAAGAGATCAAAATAAACCTCAATCTGAAATCTCACCATTTTTGTCCACCAATATTCCAGATATGACTAGTAAGACACTGTAGATTATTTCTTTATTCATAATATCCTCAACCATCATGGACAGGCAATCTAATAGTAGAGGGATCAGCTGCAATGAGAAGCCATATGTTGGAAAAGACATTACACATGATCAGAGAAGAAAGAAACTAAGAATACGAGAATGTTTGACTAGAAGCAATGAAGAATCGAGCTAACCTTCTTGGCTTCACTCAAGATAGCTGTCAAGGGAGTATCAGACACCACATATGCAATGGCTCGACATAGCATAGATCTGAAAGAGATGCATGATTGATCAGGCATCGAAAGGTGAATATGGAAATTCTGAAGTTCATTTATCCATTGATTTAAAAAGATATAGGCCTTGACAACAAGCCATCACGTGGGACTGGGCAAGGGTCATTTATTGAAAACTCTCAATATTAGCACATATTACGTATATGAGCAGTCAAAGAAGCAACCTTTGATAAAAAACCCAAACAATATCCAAAAGAAAAGAAGACATTTTCTAGGATAGAGGAGAATTAAAGAGAAATAGCCTAGATCTAAAAGCTAGACACAGCAATTTTTTGGTTGTTCAGATAAATATGCAAAAGGCCACATTTTAAAATAGGGAAGGAACTATTGACAAGAAAATGTTAAAAGACTTGGACTGCCTACTTTAAACAAGGATGCAAAGCTTCCACTTCAACTCTGTTTATTACAGAACCAACTCAGGTGAACTAGTGATAATTACAAACCGTAATACATGATATATAACAAATGACACCAGCATACTGTTCCCAGAAACATAAAGTTAATCTAAACACAAACTTGCAGCACATAGAGCTTTCCAATGACCCTAGGAAGCCACAGGCTCTTTATACACCTGCGTGTAAAGACTTTGGGCAAAATGAACAGAATGTAATTATGCAGATACAGGACATTCATGAATACCAAGGCATGCTGAATTTGAAAATCATAATGAATTTAAAAATATGGATATATTTTAGAGACACGTTCATATACACCTGATCAATGGTGAATCAGATTTTAGCATCAAAGTTGATAAAATGGGCATCATGGTGTTGGAGAATCTTTGCTTATAGAGCGGTCGTATAGTTGCGTGATATCTCTTATTCAAACACGATTCAGAGTCACTCATAATAATATGAAATGCATCTGCAGCAGATTTCATCAGCCGATGATGCATGTCTTCATCATTACAAACTTGACTTGGATGCTGCGGCTTTGGCAACGACCCAGTGTCAACATCCGAGATCATGCAATTTAACAAAGTCATTGTTATGTCTTTCACCTTTTCATGACCCCTCATAAGTAATCCTTTTCCTATCCATGCTAATCCGATAGCAGCATGAATCTTGTCTGACTCTGTGCTCAAAGAGCATAGTCTTAAACTGCTCAAGTCAATCTCACTACTACCTCTTTCATCAGTGCTAGCATTATAGGAAGTCCATATGCAACTGTGAAATATCATATCCACTGCTTCGTCCATACATAAATTTTTGGACAAAGGTGTTCCAGTGATTTTCAGTGGCAGTTTGTTAACCAAAGAACCCAACGCCTGAGCTGAAGGAACATGTCCATTGAGGAGAGTTGTTATGAAGAACTGTAAAATCATTTTTCCATTTGGGATATATGTTTGAGGACGCAAGGCTATTACTATAGAAGCAAATAACGAAGTAATCCATTCATCTCTTATTGCAAAACTGTCCAACTTTTGAATTTGCTGCAACCCTTCCGCTTTTAATGGAGTATTACCAGATATTGATTCCATCCATTGCAAACAATTGCTCGATAAAAGTACCCCCATAGCTTTATTAATAATTTTCTCCTGGCTTTCTTCTGAACAGCTTCCTACAGCTTGCTTCATTGCCGTCATTGTTGCATCAAGAAGTTCCTGATTACATGACACGTCATAAGTACAAATAATGATGAAAATATCTCAAGAAATATAAAGCAATGAACCATCATTTGTTGCCAAAGTTGGTCAAATATGAGTAAGCCAGTTACACTTACCTTTTCCAGGGAATCCAGGTTGAAAGACCTGTTATTTTCAATCTTGTCCCAAATATTAAGTGCAAAGTTTAGTGGAATTTGCTCGAAATCTCCAGTTTCATGAAACCTGGGTCCGTGACAACAAATGCTTTTGAATAAGATGAAAATAAGATTAAACCGAGAATATTAGGGCAACTAAACAATCAAAATGAGCTAGCGTGATTGAAAACAAAAGGATGGATATACTTTAAGAGACAATATGATATACAACCCCTCAGGTTTAATATCACGTTAATCCCACATATTTCTAGTTTCGAGCATCTATATTCATATGCACCCCCTAACCACTTTTTAAATCATCATCTAAAATGAGATTGTTATACCTAAAATGCCCTTGCAAAGAGAAGATAAAATTTCACAATTAGTTGCAATCTAATTTGTTCCCTTTAATAATAAGTTAGCACTTAAAAGACTAACCATACACAATTTCGAATATGCATACTTGGCAACTTAAACATTAAATTAATTGATGAATTTGGTAATAAATGATTTTAAGTTTTTTTTATTTTTGATAACTGTGGATGTCTGGGCCAGCTTGCGTGCACCTCAACTAATCCCACGAGGTCATGAAATTTATGGCCGAGTACTCACCCCAGTGGCCCTAAGGGGACTCGAGATTTTAAGTTTTTTTATTAATTCTAAATCATTGTACATAATTCAAAAATTAATAATTGCAAACTTATCAATAGAATTTCACATCTTTCATAAACTAAAACAAGATGTTAGACATATATATTTACTTTTTATAATTTAATTAAAATTTAGCTAAAACGATAGTATACATTAGTTCATTAATATATTATACACCCTCAATATGTTAAATTAAATACTATATATATAAACATAGGTATTCAGAAAAGTAATACATCTCACAAACAAAGTAAGTAAATTTATATGATTAAATTTAGATTATGTCCAATGAGCTCAGTATATAACGTGTCAATTTGTGTTCAAATAGTTGACTTTGAGCAAATTAACTACAACTAATTGTTAAAATTTCAACTTTCACAAGAGCATTTTAGGTATATCAGCCTCATTTTATGGCTCAAAAAGAGGTTAGGTGGTGAATATATAAATCAAAACTAGAAATAAGAGATGTTATTTTAATGTTTTAAATGTGAGAATATCTCTGATATTGTGTCTATACTTTCTTGCTGCCCCAGGGTAGTATTTCAAATAATCAATTAAGATTAGTTTCAGAATTATGGGACTGGGGAAGTCCTATATTGCCTGAGGCGGGTGAACTAGAAAAATAAATATTCAAGTTTAGGGAAAAGAATGACTCTCTTAAGCTTAGAGTTCCAATTCAGATCACAGCTTATATATTAGTCCTTTCGAGGTTTTCAGTTACTCTCCCCAGCAGTTGCAGCAACCTAGCAACAATCTTGGGCCACTTGTTGGTTGAGAATAGCAACAGACTCTTACAGAAAAGTTGACATGAGAATATCACGTTCAGAGATTTGGATGAGCCTAAATTCAGAATTATGAGGTTAGGCTAGTACTACATGCATTGAGGAGTGCAGTTTAGAAAATACACGAGTTTAGGTCAAAAACTGAATGACTTAAACTAAGTGTTCCTTTGGGGTCTTCAGTTAATCCCTCTTTGCAGCAAGCCAGTTTAGGATACTTATTGGCAGGTAGGCTCAGCTCATTTCCCCAGAGCACTCAAAATTATGAAAGTTGGTAAGTGGCTCAATTGGTAAGCAAGGGCATGCAAATCTAAGTGTATCAAGTAGTATTATACTTGGTTATACCCACCACTATCCACATATGGATGATGTTTATTTCCTTTGTCTATGAAATTGGGGAGTTGGGGGCACCGGTAAGTATATCATATATTAACATACATCATACGAAATAGCGGATTCAACAAGAGAATTTTGTGCCTCTCTCCAGGTCATGTCTAGAGGAAAGCTACGAGTAAAAATATCAAAACAAAACTTTATATTTTACCAGTGAAACAAAAAATAAATTAGCACTTTCCGATCAAGCTGCGACCTTAAAAATAATGAACATAGTTGAGCATAGTTACTCAATTTGGAAAAATGTAATAACTTAAGAAGATACAGGAGCCAATAAAGATAGCTTGAGGAGATACCCTCGCGCTTTGGACTGGATTACTATAATATGGCTTCATACTAAATATTTCCTTCAGGCTAAGAAGCCTACAAGATTCCTTCTCGTGATGTTTTATGTGATCCACGTATGGCGTAATGAAACCCATGCCCAACTTTTCTACAGTATATTGTCTAAGTGCAGGAGAATTGTGGAGAAGGTTGTTTTGGACTTTAGGGGAGAATATAGTAGCTCTTCATTCCGTGGTGCATTTTTTGGGATATCACTTGCTGTTTTGTAATGTGAGACTGGAGAGCAATTTCTTTAAAGAACATATGTTTTATTATTTGTGGAGAATGTGTTTCCCCTAGATTTCCCATCTCCTTAGTTTAGTAGAAAATCTTCTCTCTTTTATAAAAGAATGTTAACAAACAGAAAAATGCTTAAAACAATTGTTGAAGTTCAGTATGCTCCATAAATATGAAGCTGTTAGATAACATAGAAATTCTCAACAGCAATTGCATACCATGGAAGCACCTTATTTGAATAATATTCAAGAAGCTTGATTGTCAGTTCCACAGACTTGAGATTCCCATGGGCCTGCACCAATAGATTAAGCTGAGACAACACCGGAAAGCAGAAAACAAACTAGGAGAGATGCAAAAAGAGAACCCATAAAATGCGCTAATTCCTCATATTAAGCCCTTATTTGATCCCCATTATTTTCAAAATATATTTTTCTCTCTCTTCTTTTCAACCACACATTCTTCAATAAAATAAAATTATAAGCAAAACCAAAACTTTTCCTTATTTTTTAACCACATATTATCCATCAATCTATTATTCCAAAATGCATTCTTACAATAAAATGGGGCTCAAATAGGCTCTAAGGCATTGATTTTTTAAAGTTAGTGCTGAAGAAATTTGCAGTGTGTAGAAAAATGAACGGAAATATTTTGGCACATATTTAAGCAGGGCAAAATAATGAATATGGTACAAAGCAATGAATTGTAGTTTCCTATATAAAGTTAGGGTCAAGATACTGAAACATTAAATGAAAATTTCATGTTGAGTCATACATACATAAACTGCAGATAAATTGGCCGATATAGCCTCGTCCAACCCTTGGACAACTCTCAGCATAAAATTCTTCCCTGTTGCTCCAATTTCAAAAGCTGCTTGCAATTTGAGTGATAAAGGCATAGTTAAATCATCAGAAGATATCAGGGAAAAACTCTTCTCCACAACAATACTCTCATAGCTTGACAATCTCTCAGAATCTGGACATTTATCAAGAAAAGAACCAATCTCCACTAGAGCGTTCATTGCCAAAGTCCACAGAAATGTTTTATTTATATCAGAAGTAACGACTGACATCAACTTCAACAAAATACTGTCATATGTGGACTTGGATACTGCAAGAAGGTTTCCAGGAAACGTAGCCAGATTTTGCAGACCCCTCACTGCAGTTCACACAATGAACATAACAAGAGTCAGTTTATTTGAAATAAAAATTGAATCTAATACAAATCCAAACATACAATGAGTAGGCACTTCTTATAAATCTATAGCGATATAAGATACTGCCACAGGCCATCAGCAAAGTGGATCATGTAATGTACTTTCTTCCCTTTCCTAGTTGCTTCTCCTCCTCCGAAAAAAACCCAAATTGAGGAAATGAGAACTAAGAAAATTACATATATACATGTCTACATTGAATGAGAATTCTTAACTTGATCTGTGCATTTATCTCTGTTTTCTCCTTTAGGCACGTGTTCATGGAAATGCAATGCTCATAGAAACATGGTAAGTTGGCCTTGCCTTCGCCTCCACAAATGTATGTAGCGAGCACAGGTAAGCAAAAACTCCAGTAAATTGGGCATGCCAAGGCGACGTTTTAATTTTCTGCTTTATCCAAGTCTAATGATACTGATTGAGTTGGTGTGAGGAGACAAAGGAGATGCACAACAGGGACATAATCCTCTTATCCAAGGACCAAGTTTCATTCCAAACTTCATGAGTGACTTCCCAGACTTTTCTGGGAAATCAAAGTTAATTAAGATTTTTAAAATATCATTTGAAAATCAAACCTGCTGGCAAACAATGCTGAATAAATTGTGCCAACAAAACTATTCAGAATATGTTAGTGAGTGCTTGGTTGAATTTCCTTTCTTTTTGGGTTTCAAATGTCGGTCTTATTCATGAACCTTTTTCTCATTTCAGAAGGAGAGAAAAAATCTAGTCGATAAAATCAGCAGAACAATCATCTCATAAGATTTAGGTAGTGGTCAGATCTGGCATGGAGACAGACCTTAAATAAATATGCTCGTCTAAATGCACATATTATCAACTTTTATTTAGAATCTTTTCAACTCTGAAAAACCAAGTAATTAAATTAGAAATAAACACACACACACATAAGAAAGTAGAAATAAACAAAAAACACATATATAAGCCCACAAAGAAGAAATTAACATATTGCTAATATCATGTGGAAAATAATGATTGCACTCAAAGAAAAATCACAAACCTCCATAGCATACATAAGCATTCTGAGAATTCTCAGCAACATTTGACCTTAAAAGAGAAATGAAGACCGTGGCTAATGATTTAGAGACGTTGTGAAGCATGACGCACCATGTCTGAATAGCAAAATCAGGAATCTGGGTTAATTCATCAGAGCCCACCACATATCGGCATGCAGAAAGGACTTCGACACAGAGATACAAGGCTCCAAAATTAAGTCTGCCAGGAGGATTATAATCCTCAGCTGGATAGCTATTCTCACGTGGTTTTGCAACCGAAAGCCCCAAATAATTCATGAGGAGCGGAAAGAAACTCTCAAAGACCTTATTGCAAGAGGCAATAGAGGCATTAACACAAACAGATATAATACGTCCAACTGCATGTAATCTCTGTCTGATGTCAATAGGAATATTGTCAAAATCCTCGTACTGGTTCAGGGAATTCATGAATATTTTTATATCCTCATCATCCAAAATCAAACTTATGAAAGAACCATTACTTTGTTGAACAAGCTCTTGCAAAAGTACAAAGGCCTGCTTCATAATATCACCGTCCTGAAAGCCCATTTCACTCATAAATCCAGCTTCTGTGGATAAATTAGACTGTGGTGAAACATATGTTGCATCTTTTACTGAAGACCAAAGAGTTTCAAAGTGTTCGGCCATTCTATCTACTCCATATTTTGATGTGCAATAGCTAAGATACTTAAATGACTCCTCCTGAAAAAGATATATAGTAATTCAAATAATTAAAGAAACTCCTTTTTTTCTGAATGCAAGTAAAAGGTGAAGCAGAAATGCAATGGATTGGCACCAACCTTTGTTGAAGGCAGGGAGGAAGACAGTTTTTCGAGAAGCAGTGGAATGGAAAATGGTGCAAATAGAGGTGTAGAAGCATATGTCAGCTGAAAGACGTTAAAAGGAGTAAGACTCTAATATGTTAATAATATTGTAGAGCGCAACAAGAACAATAACATTTGCAACATCTACAAAAGCCCAACTACTAGACGAAGTGCAGAATTAACTCTTCCTGTTGTTCCCCTAAATTTCTATCTGACGAAGCATCAATATTATAAGCCAAAACCAATTGGCACCAAATAGAAAGACTGCAGATCATTGCAGTTTCAAGAGGTCATTATATATTCAAGTGAAACAAGCTTCAAGACCATTCTATCTTCTTTTTCCATGGAAGGCGGGAAAGGATGGAGCCGTGTATGTTGCAGGACGTTATCAAACACAAAACTTTAAATTCTTTTCTTAATTCTTAAGTGATAATTATACAAAATTTATATTCTTGCCTGCAAAGATCCAGAATGAGATGCAATCGCAAAAATTCAGTTTGTGCACAGCCTAACAGCAGGATTGAACTATCACTGATACTGATGTAGATGGTAAACTAACTGTTCCAGTAAGAACTCTTAAGCTAAGATCCTTTTTTCTGATATATTGTGCTCGATATAAACTCTAAAAGAGGCTATTTGCAAAATGATTAGTGATTACATCCAACATATATTGAACATCTACATTAAATACATTGCAGAACTATTCCTCCGATGTTTCCCTGAATTCACAACTGCTTGATTTGGTTTTTTGGGCCTGAATGCTTGATCTGCTAGTTTTGCACTATACATTAGAATCTGAATAACGGGTAATTCAAAAATTGAAAATATTATATACTTTCTATGCCATAATGAACTCATTGAGTACAACTTGAAGTTCAAACAATGAAACGGAAAACAAAAAACACCAGATGATTTCGAAAAGTAATCTTCCAGAAGTCAGTTCAAATCAAAATTAATTTTTTCCCACATCACCATGAAAATTCAGGAAATAGAGTAAATTTCCTAAAGCTATAGCTGAGTAACATCGCAGATCAAATATTAAGTTGATAAAATCAAGGTATGTGACAGTTACAAATGGATCAATTTTTTCTTCTTTCTTTTTTTTTTCTTTACCTTTTTTTTTAATAAAATCTAATATGCCAAAACGATATCAGAATGGGACATTTGCAAAATTCTGCAAGGATACTGAGGACCATCAACCCCATGGAAAGTAGAATAGTGATTCAGAAGCAGCTTACAATATAAGGTAGTAAATTACATACCATTAGTGCCCTTGAGATTTCCTCTCTCTTCACATCAACATCCTCCTCCTTAGGCTGGAGAAGTGGAAGTAGAAAACAATCAACATCAATTGCAAACTTAAAAAATGATACGAGGAGATCAACCCTCTTTGCAAGGTGTAAAAGAACTCCACAATTCTAGTCATATACCCAACAACAGGTTATGAAAACCATTCATCTCACAATATCTACATCTGATCAGACAATTTACAAAAGATTTTGGTACAAACTGAATGCAGTACAGCAAGTTTCTTCAATCTCCAAAACAGAAGCAAAAAAGGTTATTTCAGTATTGTCAGCATAATTTAAAACAAAATCTGAACTCATCTATGGTTTAGCTTGAAGAAGTTTCTGCTGGAAATGCACAATTGCATACACAATAATGACACATACAGAATAGATAAGGGGATGAGTTAAGAGATCTCACATGTGTAAAATGTATGGGGAAGTAACAACCCAAAATCCCGAACAGGTCCCCAGCAAAATCTGCTAGAGGACCAGAAGGGCCAGGAAACAATCCTGCCAGAATTTCTACTATACGAAATGAGAGCATTAAGCATTGAGGATCCCTCTCCCCATCAATAGCTTCACAGATTCCATATATAAGGTTATCACCCTGAAACACACAGTGCAAAGCAATCAATAATAGACTTGAGTACAGTCACATTAACCAAGTAGCATTTGTACATGTACATGAATGCTCTATGTTCAACTACCATTACAATACCGGTTGAATGTAATTCAAGTCTCCAGAGCAGTTCTACTTACAAAGAAGTAGTGACTGGAATTCATAGTGCATAAATTTCACTCACGACCATGGTATAAAAAGGCGTTA
>CAIGRH010131213.1:0-12829 GCA_903798295.1 Fraxinus nigra | reverse complement strand
TGTGTGTGTGTGTGAGAGACAGAGAGGGGGGAATCAAGTGTAACCCTATACATTCACAAGTTGGTTCAATTCCCAACCATCTGTAGTCAATTATCTCATTTCTACGCTCGTAGGATTCAAACACCCCCAAACTTGTTTCTTTCATTCTCTCTCCAATGTGTAATTCTAAAATTTAGTGTCTTTTGATCATTTCCTTACATCACTCAGATTTGTTTTAGTCTAATCAGTAACATCAACAATTCATTTACGTGTACAATCAAGTTTATACCAAGTGATTCAAACCCACGGTTATCTAGTTCCCTAACAATCACTTCTTACTTGCTCACTTGCACATAGTTTTTCTCTTTTTAATGTTTTATTTTCAGTCTATATTGATCTCACCATTTTTCTCTTCTTGATCCCTGTATGAGCTTTTAGTCGGTAACTTCTCAAATTTTCAATATCAAATGGTATCAGATTTCAAGATATCCATATAGACTTACTAACTCGAGTAAAAAATGTGTCAGCGTGAGGCATAAGCTCAATAAGTGCAATTCTTATTTTCTATAAAAGAAAAGAAAATTTTATAAGGGTGGTTAGATCCCTAACATTTAGTCACCACCAACCTTATACTAGAAAGTCAAAGATACTCCACACTAATCTTTTTCATATGCACGGAATCAAAACAATCTTAAATCATTTCTCTTACCGGCTAGACCACCCCAAATTATTATATATACAGTTAAAGGATGTTGTGAATCGAGGGTTAAGGAATTAAGCACTTAAGTCGTCTATTCAGCCTATACATATAAATCTTCATGTTCCTGTACGATACTATACTCAATTATAGTACATAAATATAGTCACTTCACATATATAAGGAAAAAATTAAGCTCAAGCACATCATTCATCCACAATTCATAAACTAATACATGCTTTCAAATATATTCATTCTAGCATAAAAGACTATCGAACTCACACAAGTATGTGATAAAAAAAATTTTAACACAATTCACATGAAATAAAATCATATCACACAAACACAAAGTACTAAATCAATGACAATAGTAATTAACAACTGATGATTCACTCCCAAATTTAAAACATACATTGTCCCAAATGTTAAAATAAATACAAAGGAGGGTTAGGACTTCCCTGAATATATCAATTGTTGTATCGACATCACTCTGGTGAGGTGGAAATGGGTTGGCTTTCTAACTACGTTGTTGCCCACAAACTTGAGAATAATTCTACAAACAACACAAAGAGAATATTACGACAATAAAAACTAAGTAATAAGAAAGAGATAGAATTGGGATTACCTCCCAAGAAGCGTTTCTTTAAAGTCATTAACTTAACTTTTTGTCATGATTGATTATAGTAGCTCGAACCAAATTATCTCATCCTTACATTTTGTGCAATTTTCATTAATGCACTCTTTCTTTGCTCTCCAAATCTTGATATTTCATTTGCATCTCTACCAAGAAGTCCACCAAAATTTGATTTTCTTTTCTGATAGCTTTGTTGATCAGGTGGCTCTTTTTCATCAATTCTGTAGTAAACTTTGATGTTGGGAAGTTGTTCATATTGGGTGTAAATATTGAATATCTCTTGCTTGTTCTCTACCCTTAATATTAACTCACCATTCTCCAATGTCAATTAGGGTTCGACAAGTTGCTAAGAATGGTTGACCCAATATAACTGAAATATCTTGATCTTCTGGTATGTCCAATACAATAAAGTCCTCATGAACTATTAAATTTCCTATTTTTATGAGTAAATCCTCAACTTTGACACGTGGCCTTGAAACAGTTCTATCAGCTAGTTTTAGTTATTGATTTTTATTTGACTTTACCCAATCTCAATTTCTTGTAAACAAAATATGATATTAGATTTATATTAGCACCTATGTCACACAATACATTAATAGAACAAGAATTTCCAATTGAAATTGGTAAACTAAAACTCCATGTATCTTTCAGCTTGAGAGGCAATTTGTTTTGTACTCTTGCACTATTTTCCCCTGTTAATGCCACAATTTCAAAATCCGAAAGCTTTCTTTTCTTTGTCAACATCTCTTTCAAAAACTTTTTGTAGCTTGGAATTTATAATATTGCATCAATCAACGAAACTTTGATCTTAAGGTTCTTGAGAACGTTAAGAAATTTTTCAAATTTTATATCTTGTTTGTTCTTCTTGAGCATTTGAGGAAAATGAATAAGAGGCACGTAAGCCTTGATTGGACTTGGTGTCTTGATAATAGATGATTCTATACTTTCTTCATTCTCAATTGAGGATGGTGTATATTTTTCTTCCATTGTAACTTTATCAACCTCTTCCTGGTCATCTTTTCTTTCTGGTCTTTTCGCAGTAATCTCTGGTAATTGTACCTTATTTCTTGTAGTTATAGCATGAATATTTTCCTCCATCGACTTCTTTCGAAGTCTTTGTGAAAATGGAAGTGGAGGTACATATGCTGTAACTTTTACAGGAACTCTGCGTGGATCATTTTCCACTACTCTTATTGTCATCACCTGCTTCTTAGAGTTTGTCATTGTATTTATTATCATTGTGGACGTTCTGCAAGTTGTTGAGCTATCTGACCAATCCAAGTCTCCAATATGCTTGCTGGTTTTGAAAATTAGTATCAATCTATTAGAATATTTTGTCTTTTTTTACACATATTGATGAAACATCTCCCCTAAACTTAGTTTTCTTTCTTGCTGGAAATAATTTTCATGTGTTGAAATTGTGGGAACCATTCTGAATAAAGTTTATTTGTTCCTCTTAAGAAGAAAATGTCAAGCAATTTTCTGTAGGGTGATTTCTTCCACAATTCTCACATTTTGAACTAACCATCACTACATGTGCTCCATGTGTTTGCAATTTTACAAGTAACTCCACATGCTTTGTTAAAGCAGCAATCAATTCCAACTATCTTCTTTGGTACCACTCTTATTGATGAGAACACTGAATATGTAGTGGCAATTAATTCGAACTAGTTTAGGCATTGTTGAATTGATTTAGCAATGATTGATCCACCAGCAGAGGAATCCATCTGAAACTTTGACAGTGGTAAAAGTCTAGTGCAAAAGTATTGCACTTGATTACCTATGGTGATTTAATGATTTGGACACTTTCTCATTAGCTCCTTGAATCCGTTCTATGCATCGTGATAGCTCTCCCAAACTCTCTGTTGGAAAGTTCGAATTTCCAATCGGATTTTTGCTACTTTTGCTTGTGGGAAGAATTTGTTGTAGAATTTTCTAGTTAGCTCCTCCTATGTAGTAATGCTTCTATGAGATTCAGTGTCTAACCACTTCAAAGTTGCATCCATCAATGTGTAAAGAAATAAACGTAGTTTGATAACATCTTCATTAACTCCTGGAACATGAAAGTTCTAACAATTTCTAAGAAGTCTAAAGATATGTGTTCGGGTTTTCACGAGGTAACCCGTAAAAGTGGAGAGTGTTGCTAGTTAGATTGATCCAACATGCCCTTATCTGAAAACTATTTACCCCAAGATCTAGATATACAATACTGGAGCTAGCTGGTGGTACTATAGGAATAAAGAACATTGAGACTGGCAGGTCTCTATCATTTTTCTCCACTCGCTCATTTTGCTATGCCGCTACTCTCTCGGCAACTTGTCCAATCGACTGTATAAGAATAGGAATATTTTGATCATTAGCCATCTGATGTTTCTATTTTTGTTTGTGTTCGTTGAGTCTTCATTTTAAGGTACGTTCTATTTCTAAATCAAATGGGTCAAGATCATCACCTTGGGTACGAATCATACGACGAACATTTTTTTCCTGTAAATAAAAGAAAATAGACTAATCAAATAATAAAAAAAACAAATTAAATTAATATTAAATGTAAATAGTCCCCGACAGCAGCGCTAAAAACTTTTTGATATCCCAAGTATACAATATTGTAATAAGTAATATAGTGGACCTTTGAGTCCGAATTATCGTTTCCTCGAAGACTAGACCTTTAATGGTTAATTTACTATTTCTAACTACTATTTGATGAAAACAAAGAAGGGGTTGTGAATTGTTTAGGTTTTTGATCTAACTACTTCTAACAAATTGAAATTACCAAAATTGCACATAAGATTGAATTAGTGTTTTAAATATGGAATAAATATTATGGCCCAAAAACTTCATCTATTGATAACCTTTAAACCTTAATTCAAGATTAATATAGTGTTCGATTGAATTCTTCTATTGTATTCAATTTATTCCTCTCGAGTTCTCATTGAACTTATTTAATTAATATAATCACATATCTCTATATGAATCAAGCTTAGTTAAACGAAATATTAGTTTTAAGACTTCATATAAGACATCAACATCAAGGATTTGAGGTGAAAGGAAAAACATATTCTGTGTATAAATAGAAAAAATCATTGTATTGACTTAAAGAAAGTTTAAGATAGTGGTACAAAAGGTTTGATTAATATGTTATCAAAATTGGTTTTAAAAGAAGTGATTATAATGCTTGCTTGTACTATAACAATGCTTAGATCGGAAGTAATGTTTACTTATTGTTATATATTGATAATATGCTTATAGCTACCTCTAGCAAGACTGAAATCATAAAATTGAAAAATCTTTTAAAACCAGAATTTGATATGAATGATTTAGGAAATGCCAAAAAGATCTTAGGGATGGTTATTAAGAGAGATAGATCTGAGGACAGATTAACTCTCACTCAGCAATCATATTTGAACAAAGTAGTCACTAAATTTGGCATGAAAGATTCAAAACTTGTTGATGTTCCTCTTTCTACTCATATAAATCTATCAACTGAACACTCGCCAAAAATTGAAGAAGAAATGAAAAGGATGGAAACATTCCATAAGCTAATGCCATAGGGTCTATTATGTTTTCCATGATTACCACAAAACCAAACCTAGCTTATGCAATTATCTTTCTAACTAGATTTATATCTAATCCTGGTAAACCACATTGAGCAGGCTTAAAGTGGTTGTTAAGATATGTTAATGGGACATTAAATCTTGATTTGGTGTATAAAAAGGGATCCAATAATTTGACCCTAAAAAGATATGCAGATGCAGATTTTGCTAGTGATAAGGACCATAGAAAATCTACTACATCCTGCTNAAGGACCATAGAAAATCTACTACATCCTTTTTTTTTTTTTACACTTGATGATTGCATAACTTGGAAATCAAAATTACAGTCTATAGTAACTTTGTCCAATACTGAAATTAAGTATGTTGTTATAATTGAGGTTGTAAAAGAATTATCTAGTTAAAGGGAATTTTAAGAGAATTGAACTTCTGCATGATACTCCTACCATTTTTACTGATAGTCATAGTGCTCTTTTACTTAGTAAAAATCATATCTATCATGAAAGGTGCAAACACATTGACGTAAAGTATCACTTTATTAGAGAACAAATTGCTGCAGGTGAAGTAAATTTGATTAAAATTCACACATAAAAATCCCTCAGATATGGGGACTAAAGTTGTATATGTAGGTAAGTTTAAAACCTATTTATTTTTACTAAATATTGATAAAGGTTAATTCTTTTGTAGGTACATGGTCAATTATGTAGAATTAGTCTAAGTGCACTTAAACAATTAGGGAGAGTTTGATTTTGTGAGAACCAATGTGAAGAATGTAGAGAAAATGTGTTTCTCAAAAAATACAACTCTTTTAAATTGCCAACTTCGATGGACAGCCACATGGCAACCCCTGATTGGCTCTCAATCTTTAACTTGGATTGTGCTTCTTTATGTAGATGATGAGCCATTGGATATGATCTACGGCTGATGATAATTCTTTCCACTATGACTCTTGGGATTTGGAACGGTTTTGAATGATTTTCAATTCATTCCTAGCTCTTCGTTTGAGTTGTTCTTTCTCTCTCTAGTTTTTCAGTCTTCTTCTTGGTTTTGATCTGTGATTTCTTATGAGGTTCTAGACAAAAGTTGTTAAGGAATCATGTGTGATCCATGTTGCTATAGTGTATCAGGCTTGTAATAGTGGCTGATTTTTTAATATGTAGAAGTTCGATAAGTTCTTAGTTATTTTTTTTTTTAGGGTTTGCGATTTAAGAGATCCAATAGAAAATCAATGATTAAATCAAGGTCTGATTGAGTCTATGATATATACTCTCTCTTAGGAAGGCTTATGTTGTGCTTAGTGGTTGGGTCAATCGCTGAGCCCCAAGATTAGGCATTTGCTAAACTAGGTGAACATTTCTTAGTGTTCTTTCCTTTTTCTGTTCTGTTGTTGGTTTTTATCATTCATAACTGGGTGAGCATTTCTTAGTGTTCTTTACTTTTTCTATTCTGTTGTTGGTTTTTATCACTCATCATTTTTCATATTTTTTAGGTTGAAATTCCAATAGCCACAAAGTCTTCTAGCACCACAAGCACAAAACAAAGTTTGTACTCATCAAATTTTGTGACGGTCAATGGGACAACCATTTATGTAACTGCTGAATCTGATACGAGACAGGTGTCATCAACAAAATACCTTCCCTATGGTTGAGACTCCAAGAGTAATAACTTATGAAGAGTTCATTTCTACCGCAAACAATTTCTCAGATTCACGAAGACTAGCTGAAGTCAACTTTGGAACCTCTTACCACGGGTTTCCTGACAGTCACCATATTTTAGTGAAGACGCTAGGCACAAGAACATGTCCTGCATTGCAGCAGAGATTTTCAAACGAATTCCAAAATTTGAAAAAACTCCGACACCGGAACTTGGTACAGCTACGTGGATGGTGCACCGAGCAAAGAGAGATGCTCATCATGTATTATTACTCGGCAAAACACCTTTTGAGTCACATCCTTTTCCATCACGATAAAAGAAATAGGCATTCAATCTTGTGTTGGTGGCAACGATATAACATAATCAAATCACTCACCTCTGCTATTTACTATCTCCACGAGGAATAGGATGAGAAGGTAATTTACAGAAATATCACATCATATGCTGTCATTCTGGATTCCGACTTAAAACCTAGACTCAATTCTTTTTCTCTTACTGAGTTCTTGACAAGAAATGAACATGACCAACACATAGCTGTTGACACACAAAAATCAATTCATGGGGTTTTTGGTTACATGTCACCAGAATATATGGATTCTGGCGAAGGGACCACAATGGTTGATGTTTATAGCTTTGGAGTTGTGCTACTTGAGGTAGTCACTGGACATATGGCAGTGGACCAAAGGCGGCCCTGAGGGTGGGCTAGTTGAGCGACCGCACAAGACCTCATTATTGTAGGGGGCACCAAAAAAATGTTATTTGTGCATATATA
The DNA here is from genome assembly GCA_903798295.1 of Fraxinus nigra. Classification (NCBI taxonomy): domain Eukaryota; kingdom Viridiplantae; phylum Streptophyta; class Magnoliopsida; order Lamiales; family Oleaceae; genus Fraxinus; species Fraxinus nigra. The sequence goes on along the minus strand of CAIGRH010131213.1, from coordinate 5,546 downwards.
TATGGATAATTATATGTTTAAGATATTTATTAATTTTAAATTTTAAAATTTAAAATTTTAACTATTATGTTAAGTTAAATGGTACAATATTTATGAAAAATGAGTTAAAACATAGACAAATGATTTTTTTATTTAATATTGTTGTATTTCTTATTCCTATCGTAATAAGGCATTTTTATTAAAGTAAGGGAAATGATTCAGGTGGTTTAGGCTCCTTCATAGCTAATTTCAGTCTGTTGTGCTTAACTATTTTATTTATTATGCAATTACATAAGATACTAAAACTACGAATAATGTAATTGACTAATTATAATTTTCTTAAATAGTATCCTGCTTTAAATAATGTCAATGAAAAGGGAAAAGAGAAAAAAATATTATTCATAGAAAGAAACATTTCGATGAAAATGCCACTATGGAGGATGCACAATCACTTGAAGATTCTTTAATAACCACTTATTTCCTTTATATATTATATCAAACATTGAATCACTTAAACGAAGTTTCGATCAATTCAATTAATATGAAAAATATTTGGATTTCTATTTTCTTTTGACAAGTTAAACACGTTGTATGATATTGATTTGAAAGCATGTTGTAATTATCTTGACATTATTCTAAGACATGTAAATTTTTGTGATCTTGATAGCAAAGATTTGCTTTAAGAGTTAAAAATTTTGCCAAATTTTTTATCAAAAGAAACAAAGATAATTTTTGATATATTAACTTATTTGAAATACCAAAAGGAATAAAGACATATTTGATATATTGATTTATTTGAAAATATTGGATCGCTTTTTAAATACATTTATTGCTTATAAAATATTACTAAACGAAATTTTTCAAAATTGAAGTTATTAAAATCTTATTTACAATCAACTATGCTATAAGAACGATTGAATGACCTGGTTTTAATATATATTGGACAAGATTTGCTAGAAACGAAAGTTTAATTAGTTAATTTGATTCTAGAAATGCGAGAAGAAATATTTTTACATGTAGTATTTGATGTTTCTGATTTCAAAATTTTCGCATATAAAATTGTACGAAAAGTTTAAGAGCTTGGATGGTTCTTTGTTGATGACATGAATTTTGATGAAGTTTGGGAGGTGCTTTTGAACTTTATTTCTACTTTTCTTATTCACGAATTTAAAAAAATAAATGGTATTTAAATATTATAATTTTGCGATAATATAATATTATTGAAATATTTATATTTTTTAGAATTTCATGAAAGGGGCGCCATTTTAAAATGTCGCACGGGGCATCCAAAATTTCAAGGCCGGCCCTGCAAAGGACTTCCAGCAGCCTGAGGTGCTATTAGTAAAAATAGATCATAAATTTGAGGTGCAGAAAGGGCCATATGAAGATATTGTGGACAGGAGATTGAATGGACAATATGACAATGGGGAACTGGTAAGGCTAGTGAAATTAGGAATGGCCTGCACACGTTTGAATCGAGGACTTAGACCAAGCATGAAGCAGATATTAAGCATACTGGGCGAATATGATCAATGGTCCACGGAAATCAATCAGAAGAAGGAAAGAAAGGAAGAATGGGAACAAAAAAATGCTCCTTCATTGTGTCTCATCCGAAGAATTCAAGCTCTTGGCATACAATGACTTTGTACGAGTCATACAAAACTTATGTGTTCTTGATTCAAGTTCTTGGCATACAATGATTTTGTACGAGTTATGAATATAATGTTATATTTGTGTATATTTAGCAAAGAACTCGTGTACACGCAATGTTAATCTTCCATGTCCGTAATTCATGTGTTATTGATTGTGAAAAGTATTTAGGACATAAAAGTGCCACTGAGACAGATATGATGTAGTGATCAAGCAAAGATGTGAAACAATTTTTCGTACAAAACCTTAACAAACTCGAGCAAATTGTAAAATTTTAAATCAACTTAACTGTAACACAGCTAAATGTGAAGAAATTACAGAACAGAGAAAAATAAATTACAGAAGATAAGCACTACAATATGTATATACAATTAAATGTTTAATGCATAAGCCAAACCTCCAGATAGTTTCCCTGTTTCGGTTCTTTGCCATTCTACACTCTTCTTAATTTTGCATCTCAGGTTCATCATAATCAGAATCGATCCCGACCCATTTAATGAATGCAAATAGAAATTCCCTGAAGCTTATTTTTCCATTCCTGTCCAAGTCCATTTCTTCTGCACATTCAACAGTACCATAAGCCAAGGTCAGTATTAAAAACGAAACTCTGAAATAAAATTCCTAAAATTGGAGCATGTAAAGACAGTAACTAAAGGGCTAAATCTTAAAGAATTATGTAGAGTTAATAACTAAATCGATCCCTCGTGATGTGAGAAGGAGATTTCTCCCGAGGAGAAGCCTCGTTTAATGCCTTGACCACATCTTTCTTTTTCAGCTTTCCTTGACCATTTTTGTCAAGAAACAAGAATACTTCAGTTATTGTATTAAAGGTGGCATCAATTTGTGGCAATTCCATCTTCAATGTCTGCAAAAATTTGGTTGTGATAAATAAACCAGCAGATTACAAGTCGAAATATATCTTTTTCATGACAAAAAGAGTAAATAACTTGAAAATAAGAATATCATTGCATATACTGTGCTAACCGAGGATGAACAATCCTTGAGAAGATAAATTAGACAAAGAAGAACAATGAACTCGTTGAATTGTATCCCTTCATTTTCATTCATGTCGCAGTAATAGAAAAGATCCTCGATCTCTTCCTCTCTGACATGAAACTGTAACTTCTGCAAGCATTTCTTGAGTTCTTCGTGGTCAATAGTTCCATTTGAATCCTCGTCTGTGCAAGGAAAATGAAAGAATGATTGAGAAATAATTGAAAGTTTCTCATAATGCTTCAAAAACAAGGAAAAAACAATTTTCTCTGTAGTCCCGACTCACCAAACTTTTCGAATACACCTCTGATCTCTTTCAATCCATCTCTGATCTGAGGAAATTTCAGGATTATGCTATCAATTGATCTGAAATTGTTATTCCCTGAAGAACTTCTCTTAATCTCTATCATTTTCCTTTCAAGCTCAGTATCCAGTCTCTTATGAGTGTTTGGCAAACTATGGCAGCAGAATAAGACTCCTACTTTATTGGAAAATGACTTCAGAATAGGACATGGCTCAGATGTGCCTTAAAGATAAAATGAACTTGTGTTAGTATTAACTTTAGGGAATTCATATTCAACATGTTCAACCAGCTACATTACTGTTAACGTTAGAGAGCTTTATGACTTAATGTTGCTCGCAGTTGATGTTAGTTACTAAGATGATGATGTTCAATCCGTCACCGACAAATTAAGCTTTTAGGTGACACCCATTTATAAAAATTGTCTACATCAAATATAAGGGACGAGTTTACAACATTTAAATGAATACATGTGGTCTACATGAATAAATGGTTCCATTGTATAAAAATGAAATGAGATTTCACAGGAGAATTGTACACAGTAAGCGATTATCATTTCTAATACCTAAGAAGAGAAGAAAAAACCCATCAAATATGGAATATCTGTTTTTCAGCAAGAAGAAGAAAGAAGACTTACCTCGTGAATCTTTCATGGCTTTGAGTGTGAGAGACCTGAAAAAGATAGCTTTTTGGTTCAATATATACAAGAGACAAAGGAAAAGAAAAGAAAAAAGAGGGAATTGGGTACTGGAGAAGTAAAGTAGAATTGCTGAAAATGCTATAATGGATTTGAATCCAAGTCTATCTTTCTCTCCCAAGTGGAAATGCCATAATGACTTTGACTACAAGCATCTTTCACACACAGGAACAGTACACACTGAAAATCAGGGTTAAATAACCCCGTCTATCCTGCACTTCTAACCATATTGCTGACCTCTCCCAAACTTCAAGGCGTGTTTGGTACAGATTAAAATCGGATTAAAATTGAAAAACTAGTTTTTATTGTTGATTTTTATTAGACTAGTGTGACTCAATAATGACTATATTTTTAATTTTAATTGGATTTTAAGCCATACTGAACAGACCTTTAAATTGTTATTAATCTGTTATTGAACTTTAAAATTTGATTTCCATCCATCAGACTTAACATCCCACTAACCCCTATGTCGATGTGGCAAACGAGAGGTGACTGTTAAAAAAACGATTATTTTTATCAGGAAAAGAATTATTCAACAAAAAAATTATCTTTTTAATGCACTTTATTATCCAAACTTGCGGAAGTAGATCATATGTAGCTCCTATTTGACAACCATTATTTTCAAATTCTTTTTTTTTTTCTCTACGTATTCATTTTCAATTATGCATTCACTCAATAAAACATTTTATATGTAAATCTAAAAGTTTGCCGTACTTTTTAATCACGCATTCTTTTAAAAATCACTATTCAAAATTCTATTTTTTTAAAATAATGGTGGTCAAACGGGGGGAGTAATACAAGGCCTTTGTTTGAAAGTGATTTTTGCTCCACACTCATTTTAAATCATACATTCTAAAATAATTTAAAGTTCAGGGATTTAATAGAAACATGGGTTGAAGTTCAGGGATAAGAATATTTAACCTAAAACCGGAAGATTCGGCTGAGTAATCTAGCCAATAAGCGTGTTTGAACAGATTGTCTCATTTTCCTTTATTTTTTTCAAACTCCAAACTTGACTTGAATAAAATGCCATGTTGACTCCATTTTAGTAACATATCAAGATTTAGCCCTGTTTGGAGCACATTTTCTACCACATGAAAATTAAAAAGATGATCAATGCACGGGGTAGCTGAGCCCCATCTTAGAGAGTAGTCAAAAAAAGGGGCTGAATTTGATGGCAAACGATTTTACATTTTTCTGACTAAATAATGCACCTCAAACAGAATGTTAGTTAAGATATAAAAGTTTATTCGAAATTGATTGAAGTATCTAATTCCACACGTCTATGTAAGATATAATACTTTTTCGAACAGTGAAGGTGGCGACATAATTGTAGTGGCAAATGAAGCAGATAATATTGTAATGGTATTCACATTGCATCAGTTTTTACAGCAAATTTGTAACCAAGAGAAAATGAAAATTTAGATTCTAATTAGTTGAAATTTTGATTGAAAAGGTGCAGATTCGTGGAGAAATTACAGACGATTGTTGAAGAATTAGGAGGGCTAAAGTTTTGGTAATAGGGGTGAGGAAGAGAGTCGTAAAAAGTGAGAAAATGTTAGATCTATAGTGATTTTGTCAAAAAAAAAAAAATGTAAAAAGTAAACGAATTCCAAAAAGTTGGGGGGTCAAGTGACCCCCCTTCCCTCCGCCAGTGTTTGGAGGTCCAGAAGGCAAGAGATCACAAAAGCTAGCATAACACTTGGCAGCTAACAAGTAGCTTTTAAGCTTAGTAAACATGCTTGCTCAACCGTGTTCATCTCCACATATTTGACTGCTGAATCAACCTTATGGCAGTCAATTTGTAGAAAATTAGGCCCGTTTGATTGGCAAAGTTTTTTAAAAAAGTAGGAAAATCTCTTCCCTTTTCCAGCTTTTATAATGTTTGATTAGCGAAATTTTTCAGGGAAAATATTTTCCAACTTT
>CAIGRH010131208.1:0-17058 GCA_903798295.1 Fraxinus nigra | reverse complement strand
TTTTTTTTTTTTTTTTGCCAAAAATGCATTTTAGAATAATATTTTGATAGAGAATGTAAAAAATAAAAAAATCTTTAGATTTACATGTAATATTATTTTATTGAAAAATATGTAGTTGAAAATAAAAAAGAGAAAAATCCGTTTTGAAAGTAATGAAGACCAAACAAGGGCTTAATCACGTGTTCTAAAAAAATCACTGCCAAACGAGACTTATTATCTCTACACACAGACTGATCACCTATGCTCACCCCACGTCTGTGTCTATAAATATACACGTATCATATTTATTACTTCTGCATTTGATCTCTGATACACCTCAATCCCCTCCACTCCACGCCATTCCACCCGACCTAATCCTCCCCTTAATTCTCTATATATCTGTATCTATATAGACCCGTGAGAAGCTTAGAGGTCAAATTTTCATGGCGGAAACTCAGGCAAGGCTTAACGAGAAAACAGTTGATCCCAGAAATGGCTACTGCCCACAAACCAAGATTTACCACAGCCTCCGCTCGCCGGTCCCTTTGCCGCCACCATCCCAACCACTCTCTATTAGCTCGTACACACTCTCCCTCCTCCATTCTACCTCCACCTCGGCCGCTCTCTCATCCACCCCTTTCCTAATCGACGCCGCCACTGGCCATCGCCTCACATACACCGCCTTCCTTCAACAAATCCACTCTCTCTCCCTCTCCATCCATTCACTCTACCCCTCCCTATCCAAAAATGATGTCGTTTTTATTGTAGCCCCGCCTTCCCTGAACATTCCGGTCGTATATTTTTCGGTCCTCTCCCTTGGTGCTACCATTTCTCCGGCCAACCCGATTTCGTCATCCGCTGAGTTGAATCACCAAATCCAACTCAGTAAACCCGTACTCGCATTTGCAACCTCCTCGACTTCCCATAAACTCCCCTCTCACCTCCCTGTTATCCTCCTCGATTCCCCTCATTTCAACTCTATGCTCTCCGCCGCGCCCGGAATAAAAATGGAACGACGAGAAATTCATCAATCTGACTCGGCCGCCATCCTTTACTCTTCTGGCACCACCGGAAAAGTAAAAGGCGTCGTATTAACCCACCGGAACTTAATAGCAATGATCGCCGGTTTGTACTACAATAAATCGGATACAGACGAGCAAGAAATTAATATTCATCCACTATCGCTTTTCACGCTGCCTTTATTCCACGTATTTGGTTTCTTCATGCTAATAAGGGCGGCATCTATGGGAGAGAGTCTAGTGTTAATGGGGAAATTCGACTTCGTAAAAATGTTGGAGGCTGTGGAAATGTATAAGGTGACCTATATTCCAGTAGCGCCGCCGCTAGTGGTGGCGATGTCGAAGTCGGATTTGGTGACGAAGTATGACTTGAGCTCGCTTCAGACACTTGGCTGCGGTGGTGCGCCGCTGGGAAAGGAGGTTTCCGAGCGATTCAAGGCCAGATTCCCCAATATAGAGATTATTCAGGTCAGTAACAGATCAATGTTGATGATCACGATTTTGTCTGCATTATTACTATATTATTATCGACAAAGTGATAAATGCATGTGATTGAGTTTGTCTTCTTTATGAGTTGAATTCTGAAAAAGCAATTTCTTGAATAAATATAAAAGATTCACGCTTGGCTAAACTCACAAGTAAGTGAAACTTTTAAATAGCTTTTTACTTTGATTAATGTTAAAAATTATTTAGAGCATGTATGGCTAATCCTGTAAAGTAAAAGTTAACTTTTAAGTTTCCATACACGTTTTGTTGACCTTTTTTCCCCTTAACTGTTAATTTAAAATGCTACTTATTCAAGCGTTGTTGCTTTATTACTTAACCAGACATTCATCTGCAAGACGAGTTGATTTATTTAAGGATATGACCGTTTTACTAATGAATTCACGTTTAAGATTTAGATAATAAGTTAGTTGGAAACAAAAAAAAGAAGAAACAATTAATATGAATTTTTGTTCTATATATTTAAAAAAACATCTGTGTGTAAGTATTGAAATTAATGTATCACGATTCATTTTTCTAATTTTTTATGCTCATATTATCCATAAATTTAAGGACTGTTGCACGAATGGAACACAAGCTAATGGGGTGCAACTTAGTTTGCATTTGGCTGTTTTACTCCAATATGTTGTGCTGCACTTTAACTATAAAAAATGTGCTGTGGAACTACTGAAATTGTGAATAAGTTTTTGAAAAAATTGATTATGGAGGTACAATGGTGTAAAAAAAAAAAAATGACTGAAAAGGAAAATACTTGTCTTCTATTGTTTTGTGCATGCGTGTGTCGTTCAAATGTTTCATTATTGTTAAAATTTGATAAACTTGTCAATTTATTATGTTTATTGTTTTGTAAAAAATTGTAACTTTTATATGATGTTTTTTTTTTTCAAAGTTATGCTTGTTTGTTATCTTGTTCTCTATCGCACATTTGATGAGTTAATTTTATTTAAAACTCGATAAAATTGCAATTTTTCGGTATTAATCTATTTGGATTTTCTTTGCCATTCTCATATTGGAAAATCATATATGTAATATGTTTGTTAGTTGTTTCATAACTTTGATTTCACTAGCTTTTGTGTTGGTGTTTTATGGATTTTCAATAGAGTGTAGACTTCTTATTTACAATATTACATTTAGCCCATGTTTAGTTGAGATTTTTGAGAATAAATTTCGTGAAAAGTGATTTTTTTTTTTTGAAGAATGTGGTTAAAAAGTAAGGAAAAGTTATGGATCCATGTGCAAATTTATTTTATTGGCAAAAATGAGTTTTAGAAAATGGGGACCAATCATGGGTTTAGATCCATCATACTCTCATGAAAATTTGACCCAAGATCTAGGGGGCGCTTTAGCACTTGACTAATATTGTCTAATTAATTTTCGTGAGTACAATCTTAAATATTGGATAGCATGTCATTCTGGTCATTGAAACTCGCCCTTGCTTTCTCATATTTCATACGATGCTGGAAATTTGTGAATGTAGATAAGTAATGTAATTAAGCACAATAAAGTAATGTACCATGTAATAAGAGAGGACGATTCTTCTGTAGGTTAGAAATGTTTAAATTCAGTATGTGTTACTAGGTGTTTCTAGTTCTTGAAGGGAATGTTTTTATAACTTTCTGATGCAATTTATGGATAACGCTGTAGTTATTTATTGAATTAGGGTTATGGTTTGACTGAGAGTTGCGGATCGGCAACGAGGATGATAGGGCCAGACGAGACTAATAGGCATGGATCTGCTGGCCGCTTAGCTGAAAACACAGAAGCAATGGTAGTCGATCCTGTTAGTGGAGAAGCCATGCCTCCTGGACAGCACGGAGAATTATGGTTACGAGGACCGACAATCATGAAAGGTAATATGTTCATGGACGATCATGTTTGGCTAACTTAAAAATAAGAAAAACTCACCTTTTGTTTTCAAACATGATTGGATATGTTACTTTTATCTTTCAGTTAAGATAAGTAACTTATCTATTAAATGTAGAAATGACTTAAGGATATTATAATCAAACTGTTTAAGGCTTTAAGCTTCGCCAAGCATGCTCTTGATTGGTCATCTCTCTTGGCAACTATAACAGTTTCGTGTATTTTTATCTGGAAGGGATTGATTTAAAGGAATCAATGAATTAGATTTTAAGCTTGATGAAGTTTGGATGACAAGCTAACTCATCACTATCAAGATGCATGTAATATTCCTTTCTCTCTTTTGTTGAGGATCTCCAGTGAAATCAATCAGTTTATTATTAGCCTGGAAGCAGCCTCCTGATTGCATCAGAAATTTTGGAACTATAGCCATTTGAAATCATATAATTGACTTATTGTGTGTCATACGTGGGGAAAAGCTCATGCTGGGATAGCTAGCAACAGGGACTGTCATCTAATAATTAATAACAGATCTACAGGAGTCGAGATATTATGTCTAACAGTCTAGTCTGATCCCTCTCTCTCTCCCCCTCCCTCCCTCCATATAAAATACTCTCAGCTTGAGAATATTAAAAGGGAAAATATATAAATATAACAAATTTTATATAATTTCCCAGTGATGAAAAAAACCCTGATGTTGTCAAAATCTAAAGATACATATATACAATTTATCTATTTTCCTGACAACCTAAGAGATTGATAAGAATTGATCTTTCGTAAGGCAACTGCCTGGTTTTTCATTTGTCAATAACAATGGCGGGATAATGACAGGTTATGCAGGAGATGATGCAGCAACTGCTGCAACCTTGGACTCCGAAGGCTGGCTAAAGACTGGTGATCTCGGTTACTTTGACTCAGATGGGTTTCTCTTCATTGTTGATAGGTTGAAGGAACTGATAAAATACAAAGCATATCAGGTGATTGAATTTACATGGAAATCTCTCCAATATTGTTTTGGTATCTAGTGCAGTATCCAGTTGTTCTTTCCTACATTGAAAGCTGTTAACTAGTAAAAATAAAACACTTTGCAGGTTCCCCCGGCTGAGTTGGAACATTTACTTCAATCAATTCCGGAAATCGTTGATGCAGCAGTGATTCCGTATGTATTCTCATACTTAAAGTTTGAATTGCTGGATTTGACATTAACAGTGCATGTATGCTAAGCCTAAAGGTTACTTTTGAGTAACTTGCCAAACATGTTTGAGCTTTTCTAGAAGTTCTTTTTATTTATTGGGATTTTAGTTCATTTTTTTTTTATATCTACGAATTTGAGCATGTCTGCTTGATTCATCTTCTACAGTTCTGCAACTTAGCATATGAACTTGCAGTTTTGAGTATATATAGGTCACAATCTAACAGGGACATTACTTTTGGAAGCTTTTTAAATGTGTCGAGAGATTGAGATCCCTCAATAAGTAGAGGCATGTATAAAAGCGAACTTTCTAATTTGCTTCAAAGACTATAATATACTGGCGAGATCTACACTTAGACCTAAAACAGAAGTTTACTATTCAATGCTTTGTAAAAACTAGAAGATTTAAAACATTTGTCCAAGATCGGATACGACTGGAGAGTCGAGTTTCTGTAGACTTCAAAATAATATGAACATTTTAATACAGAAGTTCACTTGAATCGACACATTAGGAACTGGAACTTATAAGATATGGCATTCAAATTTGAAGAAACCGTTAAAATCTAGTTTTGACATTTGATTGCAAGTGTAAGTTGTATGTCTTGCAGTCAACAATTGTTTTTATCTAGCTTTGTTTTCTCTCTTTCTTGGCGCATGTGGGGAATTGACAGAGAGAGTGCTGTGGTCAATGAGAACTGAGAATACTTGTTTTTTCTTAACTCTACAAATTCCACTGCTCCACATAAATTCCCTTGTTGATAACCGATTCCATTTCACTTAGCATGATTATGATTATTCAGATCATTTGCAATACCCAAAAATGTCCCTGATATAAGTTATTTTTATTAGTGTACTTGTTAGTTTGTGTTGTTTTCTTGGTGTACTATCTGTATGTGGTTAATGTTTTTAACTCTTTGTTGACAATGTGTGTTTGAGAGCAGATTTCCTGATAATGAAGCAGGGCAGATTCCCATGGCATATGTTGTCAGAAAACCTGGCAGCAGTATCACTGGGACTCAAATAATGAAATTCATTGCAAAACAGGCACGTATACATGTTTGCATATTTTTAGTTTCTCGTGAACATTTATAAATACCATTATAGCACCAGATGTTTTCTGCTTTCTCTGATCATTTTTGCAATTTCGATAGAACTTCTGTATGTTGAAAATTTGATCATCTAATCCATGTGGGAATTTCTTTCTTCTATGTATCTAAACCTGGTGGTGTGTTCAACAGCCACCAGAAGATCCCAATAATGTCATGTATTTATGAAAGTTTCCATTCTAATAACTTTTAAATTGACATGAAATATTAAACTTTAGAATCATTTAATTTCAAGACAAGGAATGAAATGAATTCTCTATAAATTTTAGACAATAACATCTTAAAGAACTTAGTTATCTATCTGTTGAAGCCACCAATTTTCCAAGCTCTAAATCTAGGCGATTGACTTTCTAAGAGGGGGTGCATGGGAGAGTCAGAATGAGAGTGAAAAATATGTTTGAAAAAACTATGGCTGATGGTGCCTTTAAAATGCCAAAAGCTGTTTTTTGGATTATCTTGTAGAAATTAGCTCTGGTATAAAGTAAAACTTGCGTGGAAGTTTTCACTCAGACAATTTAGTATAGAAATTTTTGCATTAACTCCTTAACCAAAATCATAATTTGTCATGGACATCTGCTTTTTGCCTATGTTTCCCTGAAGGTCAAGAGTTTGAGCCTGGTTTTTTTTAGCTCCACGTTTAAAGGTGTTAGTTCTCGTGTGTAGTCGGGCCAAGTCAGATACGTAATTGTGGCAACAGTTAAAACTGTAATGAAAAAGAGTAAAACTTCGTCAAATTTTATGTTACGTGAATACTAATACATGATGTAATTGTTTTAGACCTCTCGTTAGATCCAACAATTAATGAGTGAAATGACATAATGATTCATGTAGCTGACTTTAAATTATCATGAATAGGATTTAGTTTTATAGTAAGTGAGTACGCCTTGTTCATAACCTTTTGTTTTCCTCGAAGATCTAAACGGGAAGCGGAATAAAATCAATTTTCATTAGGTTGGTCTTGTGCAAATGCGTCTTTAGCTGATAAAAATAATATATTCTACAAAATGAAGTTTGTTCCTAGTAATTTTTTTTACCTCATTTGATCTTAATGTATTGAAAAATGATAATAATTTGATGCTCGAGGCATGATCACGATTATCGTATTTGTTCTGAAACAAAGAGGTTTGATCCTTAAACTTTGAAGAATACCATGTTATGTGTAAACCTTTGTTTGACTTAAGATTCATCCCTGCAGGTCGCTCCTTATAAGAAGATTCGTCGTGTTGCATTTATCGACTCAATTCCGAAGTCTCCAGCGGGGAAGGTGTTGCGAAGGGAGTTGATTAATCACGCTCTTTCTGTTGTTTCATCTAAATTGTGAATCAAATAGGTATTCTTGTAGCTAATCTGATTCATAACACATCTGCTAAATGAAATCTTGCTCTTCATCTTTGATACAATGCACAAAAAAACTCTTCTCTCCTAGGTGAATGGTGACTCCAACAGCATGTGTCTGGTGGATTAGATTGTATCGATGAAAAAAAGTAAATTAGAATCTCGTTCATTTTATTGATACGAGTTTTGGAAAATTGAACACCTAGGGATTGCTACCGTCTTAAGGACCTTAGTTTGAATCTTTCGTCTTCCAGCTATACTTGTTAAATTGTCGTAAATCAAACTTTGTATGATAATCGATAGCAAACAATTGATTCATGCTACTGCGTTTATACTCTCGAGTTTGGACAAGTTATCTTAACTATTATTGTGGAGAGAAACTTTTAAAATTTATTTTATGAAAATCAACCGGCCAATTTATGTACTATATGTTTACAATCATTGACTTCAACCATGAAAAGGATCAACGATACAACATTGGATGACACTTATGTGACATAGTGTGACCTGTATAGATGGTTCCCAAACGGTAAAGAGCAAGTAGAATGAATTTTATACTCTTGAGCTTTGGCAATTCATCTTTAACATTATTGTTTTTAAGTAAAATTATTTATTAGCCAACTTAATTTCTAAATGATGGATTAAAAGTATTAATTTATAAATTTTGACAGATTTTTCCAAAACCGAAGCTAAAATCAGGCAATTTAAATGCATGAAAAATCATGGGTATACTATGTCCCCATTTGGCCCTTCATTTTTAATTTTTTTTTTCTAAACTCAATTTTATTTATATATTTATGGGATATACAAATTTTATCAATTTTTCAACCATATATTTTATCAAGTTTTGTCGAAATTTACTAAAAATATGATTTTTAGCAAAACCAATTATGCTTGAAATTTTAAACTAATTACTGTTCCAATTATGAGAAAAATAAAATAATACTTCAAATTTAATGCGCACAGATAAATGTTTAATGCATTTTTCATTATTTGTTGTAAAAACGAACAGCAGTGACGAAATGAGAAATAAAAAAAAACAATCTCAACACACATTTCTTTTTTCAGCCCCGTTTACTGTTATTTACGTTTTCTCAGAAAGATAGAAATGTGTTTCATAATAGATAATTTTGTTTTCGACCTCAAATAATCAATTAGTTTGAAATTTCATGTGTCACTAAAAAAATTGTTTCAAGGAAGAAACCGACGGAAGACATATAAGAATCGCATTTTTAAGAAAAAAAAACATAATATATTTATAATAAATAACGTTAATCACATTATGCCCATGTTTGATAGTCACTATTTGGGAAAAATAATGTTTTGAATAATGATTTTTAGAAGAATGTTGATTAAAAAGTTGGAAAATTTTGGGATTACGTGCATAATATTTTATCATGTGAAGAATAATATTACTTATACATAATACAGTTATATAATGATTTACATATTGACGATGTGTCAAAAAGGGAGTAGGTAAGTTTTTTTTTTTTTTTTATTTGATTGAAAAAATTCTGATTCAATTATATCTCACAGCATCATGTGTATTTAAACTGTTATGTACATTTAGCACAACAGATTTGTGAATGTGTAGTTGAAAATACGTAAAAAAAAGTTCTCAAATAATGGGTGTCGAATATGGGCACATGTTCAAATAAGTCGTGATTTTCATCAAAAATTGACTTTTGTGTTGATTGAAGTTAATTATGATGAACCACGTAAATATGATTTGACTATTAGATTATTAAAGTTTATGTTTGGCAAAGCTTATAACTGCCTTTAAGTTGATCAAGTGTGTTGTAGATTGTCCCCCGGGGCACATCCCAATCGGTAAAGTACGAGATTCTTAGTTGCTGGCAGTTCAAAGATTGCATGTTCGATTCGTGGGGCTTTTGGAAGGCAGGAGTTCTCCATGAGTAGTCGCCAAATGTGGACACTTGGTATCTAGAAAAAAAAAAGTATGTTGTAGATTATTTCGACTAGATACTAATCTATAATAGGAGTGTTTTACATCACCTATTACATCCGCGTTCTGTGTTGGAGGTTCTTCACTCTGAGATGAGAATGCTTTTCTCTTGCTCGAGGGATTTCATTTTCATGGGTTGTAAATTCCAACATGTAGTCTCCAAACCAAAATTATTGATGAACTTCATCGCATCGGACACGTGGAGAACTTGTCAATTGGTCTTTCTATTGGTCATGTTTGAAGCGTGATGTTTCGAACCATGTGGATTGTTGCGGAATTTGCCAAAGGGTCAAGCTACTAATGTGAGTTTGAATCATTCGCTACCTATTCTATCTCACTTGTGGACCGACATTAGCAAATGTTTTGTGCTTGCTATGCACTCAGGTAATGACTCAATTTTTGTTATGGTTGATAGGTTCTCCAACGAGGTATGCATTTTATTCCTTTCAAGCATACATCCGATGCCACTTGCGTGCCATGTTTTTTCTTTTGTGAGATTTATTGTTTGATTGGTTTGCCGGCTTCTAGTGTGTCTGATTGGACACTCGTTTCTCATAGTCATTTTTGGAGTATTATGTGAAAACGTTATCATTGAACTCAAACTTTAGAAATATATATCACCTTCAGACTGATGGGCAAACCAAGGTAGTTAATCATTAGTTGGGTAACATACTATGTTGTTTTGATTGGTAATCATATTAAATCCTGGGATCAAGGTAGAATTTGTGCATATCAACAAGAGTACGAGTTGTAGTCCATTTCAAATTGTTCATTTGCTGGTTCCTCATGGTCCCCCGGACCTAGTTACTTGTTCTATACGATGTGGATCGATGATTGTGGTGAATTTTGTTGATGTTTTGCGAAAGGTTCACGAGGCAGCCAGAACAAAATTTGTTGAGGCCACAATACAGTACAGAATAGATTGTTGATGCTAT
This sequence comes from Fraxinus nigra, assembly GCA_903798295.1. Taxonomy (NCBI): domain Eukaryota; kingdom Viridiplantae; phylum Streptophyta; class Magnoliopsida; order Lamiales; family Oleaceae; genus Fraxinus; species Fraxinus nigra. The sequence goes on along the minus strand of CAIGRH010131208.1, from coordinate 7,162 downwards.
GTGTTACCATGTTAAAATTGAGGTTGGAGATTTTTATTTATTTATTTATTGTGTAGTTTTACAATAGACAAGTTTCCCGCTCATGAATATAAAAAGCTATCTTCTCGCACAATTGGGCATTTAGAGATCATAGAGAAAATGAATCCCAATGCTTATCATTTAAAGTCGCGACGCCACATTCGTACTCTTGATGTTTTTAGTATTAAACATTTCATTCGGTATAGTGCGTCTATTGTGGATGATGACGTCTCGATTCGAGAGAGGATAGTTCAAACCCTCGAGAAAAAATTACATGGAACATGACCAACAAAATCAATAAACATCAGGTCGATTATATTAATTTCCACTTCCCACTACCAGTTAACGATAATCTTACAAATTTAAAACTCGTTCTTCACCACCTATAAAATTTTTGGAAAATAAAAATAAAATGACCAAAAATGCCCAAACATTAAGAATCAAGCTAAATTTACAATTTTTATTTATTGACGTTCTCCTTTACATTTTATATGTGTCAAAATCTGATCAGTGATGCGAATGATTGTTATAAAGATAAATGGAGATGATGGATGCCATGTCTTAGAATGTCAAATTTATGAGGTTTATGAGGTGTATTTAATTGAAACTTTTGAAAACTTCCAACAGACTTTTTTTAAAGCGATGATTTTTGTGGATTTCGTAAATTTTTTAGAAATTTGTATAGAATTGGTGAAAATCTTTTGTAGACTTTTACAGACTTTTATTTAAATTTTTTTATAAACTTTTGTAGAATTCAAAAGATTTTTGAAAACTTTCATTAGAAATATAATTCACGTGGATCTAGTATAATATTGTGAAATTATCACTAATCACATACGTTCTTACAATTCCCCTTCCTCACCCCATATAATAAAAAAAATTAAAATTTAAGACCTTAATTAAAGAATAAATAAAAATATATATTTAAATTTAATTTTAAATTAGTCTATATAAATTTTTATTTTTTATAATTTAAATAAAAATAGATATTTTCACAAAAAATAAATGAAAAAAGAAAAAAATGTTATAATAATACAATTTAATTTTTGTGTTCGTAAAAATAGAAATAAAGAATAAGAAAGAGATATGAAAAAATAAATTTTAATCATAACTATAATGTTCGTAGAAAGGAAAATGAAAAAAAAAAAAATACATATAATTTTTTTTTTTTTTGTTGGTGAAAGTCTCCCAAAATCTTGTGATTAACGAGAGACAAATTTTGAGATTTTATTTTAATACTTTCTATTTAAAAGTTGCTAACATGGAAACTTGTATAAAAGTTTCTAAAAGTCATTAAAATTTGAATATCTCAAAATTTATAGAAACTTTTACAAATTTTTACTTGAATGCACCGTAATTTTTAGAATTTTTTTAAAAGTTCATAAAAATCTCAACTGAATATATCAATACTGTCATAGAGTGTCCAAAAGTTTATATTAAATATCGCTAAACTTTTTAAATCCCAATTTTTTTCAAAAAAATCTCGATCGGACAAGTATAATATATACCTAGTATGATTGAAACATTAAAGGCCATCGACATAGATTTCGTACTAATCATGAAAAGCCCAATCCACTATCATCGAGAAAGCGCGTCCAAATCTTGTCGCGTGAGAAGCTAGTAAAAGTCAATACAGACCACGTGCTTATTTTAAATTAATAATCTCCTCTCCAGTTTCACGACACGGTGACACTAAAAATAGTGCAGTGCCGTTCGTGCAATTTATTCACACCACTCGCGATTGGTCTTTCTCCTCTAATCAGCGAATTAAACGGAAATAAATTATAATTTATATTTGATATCCAATTAATCGAATCACTGACAGCCGTCAGATGCAGATCTGCTTGTTGAAAAGCAAAATAATAGGAGCCTTTTGATTAAGCAGCACGAAAAGTGAACGGCTAGGAGTTGTTTGAGATCGGCGGGCTTGACGGTGTCTCGCCTTTAAGTAGCGGCGATCCAGCGAAACTCCAATTGCTCAGCGTAAGTACTGTCTCCACTTTCTCTCTCTATACAAGCAACTAAATAGTTTGTATCTATAGGTTTCGAGATTTTTTGCATCTTTAGGGTTTCACTATTGTGACGGGTCGGACCCACCAACCAATTCACGTCACCCGACCACAACCCCCACTACGTATTGAGATCCAGGTTTTGTATTGGATTCTTATTGTGGTGCGTTCTCTAGGTTTAGTTTTGTAATTTTACCGTTTCCTGTCCACTTTCGTGTTTCGATTCAATCTAGGGTTTGGATATTGCTCCCATCGTTTCGGATCGACAAAAAAAAAAAACAATTTAGACATTAATTGAATAATTGTTGAAGTAAGGTTTTTTTTTTGAATTGAAATTCTGGTAGAATTCAGCTCTGAGTTGAGGAGGAAAAATAAATTATCGCAATTTTGTTGTTGGTGGAAATTAAGATTTGGAATCGTGGACGTCATTAATTTTTATTGGATACGCAGAAAAGATATATATTTTGAAATCTTTTCAAAGGTTGGGCTGTTAATAGCAGATAATTGGGTTTGAATTCAAAAGGGTTAATATGTGCAGAACTCAGGTGTTTCATTCATGGCACCAGCTATTCCTATAGAGTACACTGGAAGGAGGGAATTGAATAAGTGCTCGGAAACTGGAGTACCTGCTATGATGGGGAAAAGCCGGAAAGTTTCAAAGGGGTATTCTTCTGGTATTGTGCCAGATTATAGGCATGCAGTTGAGACAGTGGCTGAATCTGAAGGTTTCAGAAGTGTGGGTAGAGTTAACACTGAAGTGGCAGCTTCGGAGGATTTGGATGATTCAAAAAGAAAGTGCATTAGCTTAAATGCTAATGATTATGATAGCTTTAATGTACCAATTCAGGTGATGTCTCTGTCTGAGATGTCGCAATTGGAGAGGAGGGATTTGGAGATGAAGTTGAAAAGGGAGCTTGAACAAGTTAAGATGCTTCAGACAAAGTTAGCTTCAATGGGTTCAAATGCCATGTGGTCTTCACCTACTAGTGACATACATAGCTATAGTGAAGGACTAAAAAGACCCTTTGCTGTGGAAAGTTATCCTATGTCTTTGAATAAAACGGCTGCAGCACCAGGGAAGAAAAAGTTCCCTCCAGGAAGAAATGGGCATCGCACAAAAGGTGGGGCTGTAGAAGGTAGGCTTACAGGGAAGCAGGGTCTGCCACAGAATACCAATTTTGTGATGTTGATGAAACAGTGTGAGACACTGCTAAATCGGTTGATGGCACATCAGTATGGTTGGGTCTTCAATGAACCTGTTGATACTGTAAAATTGAATATTCCGGATTACTTTAATGTTATTAAGCATCCAATGGATTTGGGCACAATAAAAAACAAGTTACTTTCGGGTGGATATTCTAGTCCGACGGGGTTTGCTGCGGAAGTGAGGCTCACATTCGAAAATGCATTGACTTACAACCCACGTGGAAATGATGTCCATTTCATGGCAGAGACAATGAAAAAGTTCTTTGAAGTGAGATGGAAACCAATTGAGAAGAAGATTCCTGTAATGGCAGATGAATCCCAGCCTTCAAGATCAAGCGTTATTATAGAACCTGAAACTGCCTCTTTTATGCCTGCTACTAAAAAGCAGAAAAGTATATCAGCTGAAAACAAGGTCAAGCAAAAACCAGTTAAGCATGCTATGAGTGATGTCGAGAAGCAAAGACTGGGCAGAGAATTAGAGACCTTACTGGCAGAATTACCTGATAACATTATTAATTTTTTGAAAGAGAGTAGTTTGAGTGGGAATCAAGTGAGTGAGGATGAGATTGAAATTGATATTGACACTCTCGGCGATGATACTCTTTTAACACTACGAAAGCTGTTGGATGAGTATCTACTGGAGAAGCGAAAAAATCAAGCAATAGCTGTGCCATGTGAAATTGAGGTACTTATTTGAATGGATCCTCATCTGCGCTCATGTCATCTTTTTAAGTTCTCTATGTTTATGCATATCATGTACCTCATTGCATCTTGCTGCAGATTCGAAACGACTCAGGATTGAGCAATTCATCTGTGGAACCTTGCAAGGGTAATCTTCCTTTCTACAAATGAAGTTGCAAATTAAGAATAAGTTCTTTGAGTAGTTGTTGGTTGTCACTTAGGGCTTGCTTTGATTATTGACTATTTTCACCTCCTCTTCTAAACTCTTTAGCAGACAAGGAACCAGCTCACGAGGATGAAGATATCAGTGGATTTGATCCTCCTATCTCAAGTTTTCCTGCCTTGGAAACTGAGGACAATACCGAAAGGAACATGAAATGCAGTAATTCAAGTAGCTCCAGTAGTGAGTCAGGTTCCTCATCCAGTGGTTCGTGCTACTGTGAACTTTCTCTTTAAATGTTTTATTTTCTAAGATCTGAAGCATATGAATATTCAATTAAGGGTCTGTATCTATATTGATTATGATCTTTATTGGTATTATCAATCTTGCTGCATGTACATCTCCGTTTATACTCTGACTTACCGAATTTACACTTGACACAATCTCACACCACCTTTCATATCTAACACATTTAATCCAATCATTATAAAATTGCCACATCATCCATTAGTCAACAAAGTGGTAAAAGGGATACAAATAGCTTTATCCTTGGTATTATAGGCAAACCTTAAATTATAATTTAAGGTCAAAACCTACTTTTTATCCTTATATTTTGTAGGCCCCAAAACCATTACACGCTCGTTGTCCTCAAATTCTGTGGGACCCACGACTTATAATCACTCCCAAGCATGCGTGTAGATGTTGGCGTGTACCACAAGTTTTCATTGCCCATGCGTACCAAACTTTTATTTATCTTTCTGTGTGCATGAATCCAGAATATTATGTCTTTACTGATCATTCTGAGTCCACCAAAAAGAAGCTGCCTCGACCCTTTATGTCCTGAAACAGTTCCCCTTCCTTGTGTCTGCCAATCTCTGGGCATCAGTTGCCTCTGTTTTTCCTTCATTCAAACATTGGAGCTGAAAGTTCTGAAACAATTTTATGCTTAATTTGATGACTTCTCACGGTATTTTGGTAAGGTACATTAGTGGACCTAGATTTATCCAGGAGAATGTAGTGTTAAAGGTTAGAGGAGTGGGAATTGCTATTTCATCCTGATCTCACCATGAGAAAGGTCATTCGCATGGATCTTTTTCCAGCTAAAACAAATTAGGGTTGTATGTATATATAGATAATGTATCATCTCATTATAGTTTTGTACAATTTTTTAATGAATTGTTGGGTAAATGGATTATGGAGGTTTGACTTGAACTATTGATTGGACTCCGTTCCATGGTAACAGGATGAGCCTCCCCAAGATCTCACTTCAACTAAAAAGTATCAAACTTTATGGTTATGCACTACTTGATCTAAATAATGAAAATAGAGTTTTGTAAGTGTGAAGCTAGATAAATCGTGTAAAAAGCAACATACGTTCGCATTTAAAAGTTTCAGCTTGTACTATTGTATGAAAAAAGAGGTTCAATTTTCTCAACTTATGGCTTTCCATGGAAGCTGAGAAAGATGATAAGTTCATTGCACTGTGAGATATTGAGATCAACGTAAATAACATAGCCATATACTGCACTCTATAAGCAACTATGTTGATGCCCGTGTCCCAACTGAATTTCCTATTAGAATCTTGGAAAGATATAAATATTGGTCAAGGGGTAGAACATGGCATTAGTTATTAATCTGGACGTTTTTCTTTATGTTGGAATGACATGAAATATCCTTTTCTTTGTTCTGATTGAGCTCCTTTTCATACTCAAGCCTTTGTTGTTTCTGCATATTTGATATTTGCAACTCCCTTGCATGTACTATATGTTCACCCTTTTAAGTTTAGCTACTTTATATTTGAGATTCATTGAACATTTGCGCCTAGAAGATATAAAACAGATATTGGTCATTCTAGAAAAACATTTTGCAATTGATTTAACCTTGGCATGTATATCGTTTGTGCATAGGTTTTTCTCTTTCCAGTGGGTTAAAGTATGTTCTCACATTCTCGTGATTTCTTTCTTTATGTGGCTATTTCAATTTCAAACTGATTGATACAGAAAGCACGATCTTAAAATTCCAGAATGGGAGTTTCCAAGTTGACATGTATTGGAAGTAATTGTGGCTGGTGAACAGCTCTCTGACCCCAATTTTCTCTAACAGCTGTTTCTGTAGACGCATCTTTTTCTTGAAAAGCCCAAAATAGTAAATCTTTTGGTTTTGAAGACGGGAGTTGCTGCATGGTTGACAGTCATTGAATGTGTATAACCAACAGGAAGAGTAAAATGATGAGAAAAGAGGAAAAATTAACTTTGATATTTTGACTAGGCATTTGGGTTCAATAACAAGATAGATGTGACGTCCCTCTTCATTTTTAGGTTCCAGGTTTTTTTTGAAAATGTAGATTATCCTTAAATTGGCAAGTCAAACGATTTGTTTAGTAGATCCATCTGACATAAAATAAAAGCTGGTTTCCTGAGTACTTTGAATTACATGCCAATTTAAATTTACACCCAAATCACCCTCATTTTAATATATTTGTGAGGTTAGCTTTTTTACTTTAGCCCTATTTAGCCCTGTTTGGTACAGATTAAAATCTGATTTTAATAAGTCAAAGTCAACAACTAATTTTAACCACACATTTCATGGGACCCACAACTTTTCAACCATACATTCCATTAACTTTTATCAAAATCTACTAAAAATCTGATTTTAATCTAACAACAAACAGGGGCTTTATACAATTATGATTCTCTCTTTTTTTGTAAAATAGGCAGTGTATCCATCTTCCTCCATTTATTAGACATCTTTTTTATCCTTTGTTAAATTATTTCTTCAAGCATAAAATATATACCCCTGATTGGTATCCCCACAGGGACGCCGTCGTCTTCTGTGATCACATTGGTGAGATTTCAACCTTAGCCCCTGTTTGAAACCCATTTTTAGAAGAATAGAAATTTTAAAATAGTGATTGATGTGAGAATGTGCGGTGGAAAAGTGATGAAAAGTTTTTGATTTGTGTGTAATATTATTTTATTGAGAGAATGCGTGGTTGAAATGAAGAATGAGAATGAGAATGAGAAATTAATGGGTGTCAAACGGGGGCTAATTGTAGAAAAAATTCAAAAATCAATTCACCCTCCTCTTT
>CAIGRH010131178.1:0-11224 GCA_903798295.1 Fraxinus nigra | reverse complement strand
CCCAACCTATAAGGTAGGAGTGTTTTCCATATAAAATTGAAATGCTATCTATTAAAACATTTTTAAATTAATGGTTTTCCATATAATTCACGCGGTTTCTACTTCAACGTTTGCAACTACCATGTAAAATTCAGATTTTTGACTTCCTCCTCTTTGAATTTTTCTGGAATTTATTGGTAAAAATTGGGGGGCTGCTGCCTTCTTACCGTCTCGAGAGAGAGAGAGAGAGAGAGAGAGAGAGAGAGTTTCTGGTAGGACAATTCTAGTGGAGCTTACCCTTCCAGATCCTTCTTTTTTGATTACCTCATGTTTAATATTCCTCGTCTATCCATTTTTCCCTTGATAATATTTAAACCACAATAATTCATTCTTCACCACCGTTTTCAGGATCCACAACCCTTCATTCTATTTTGATCTGCCAACAAATTCTTGATTATTCTGTTTTCTCGCTCTTAACAAGGTAGCGTAAGATTGATTAAATGGCTTTTGATCATTTCTTTATTATTCTTTTTCAAAATGATTGATCGTGTCTTTTGTTGTTTGATTTGTTTCTTTAGTAATACTGTTGATGGTTCAGGAATTATAAATCTTTTTATTTCCGAGCATTTTTCGATTTTAAGATATGTAAAGGTGGAGATTCCAAACGAACTTCATTTAGCCATTGACATTACTTAATGTGTAGTTTCTGACGTAAGAATGTTTTTTGTTGTAGATAAGAAAATGGACGAAGCAGAGGCATCAGGATACTGGTGTCACGTGTGTTTACAGACGGTGAATCCTGTAGTGGATATCGAGACAATAAATTGCCCGATTTGTCAAAGTGGATTCATAGAAGAAATGGCATCTGCCAATGCCCCAAGAAATGATGATTTTGGACATGGAGGGTCTGATTCTGCCCGTACCCTCTCCCTCTGGGCTCCAATCCTGCTTGGTATGATGAGTAATCCTCGTCACCGCAATCTTAGTCGATTCAGGCGCATGGAGTTTGAGGATGATGACTATGAAGATGGCAACGATAACAATAACAGTCAACGTGAGGGGGATATAGAGCTGGATCCGGAATTAGATCCCCTAACAAGGAGAAGAAGTTCAGCTACTATTCTCCAGCTCCTCCATGGCATTCAAAATAGAATGCTATCTGAGTTGGGAAATTCTGAGAGGGATCAAAGAGACACAGATAGAGATGATAATAGGGATGGAGAGAGTGTGATTTTGATTAATCCATTTAACCAAACTATTTTTGTTCAAGGTTCTCATGACTCCAATATTGATTCCCTGAATCGTGCACCAATTGGCTCGCTGGGTGATTATTACATAGGTCCTGGTTTAGAATTATTGCTACAGCATTTGGCAGAGAATGATCCTATCAGGTGTGGAACACCACCTGCTAAGAAAGAAGAAGTTGAAGCATTGCCTACTATTAAAATTGAGGAGACATTGCAGTGTTCCGTTTGTTTGGAAGACTTTGAGATAGGGGCTGAAGCAAAAGAGATGCCTTGTAAGCACAAGTTCCATACTGGGTGTATTCTGCCATGGCTCAAGCTTCACAGCTCTTGTCCTGTCTGTAGATATCAGTTAGCTTCCGATGAATCTAAGCTTGATTCATCTGGGTCAAGAAACAACAGCAATATCATCAATGCTGATAACAACAGTGGTAACCTTAATCGTGGTGGCGGGGATGAAAGAAATGAAGAGGGAAGACGTTTTTCAGTACCCCTTTCATGGCCTTTTAGTACTTTATTTTCCTCTTCCACTTCCCAATCTAGCAGTGGAAGTTCATCCTCAACATCTCGATCAGTGTCATCAACAAATGCACCTTCGACCACCTCAAATACACCAGATGACAACTAAGTTTGCAAGTGATGCTATTGTTTTATTGTGCTCTATGGTGCATAGATGTTCAGTAGTCTTGCCTTTGTATATAGTAATATATTCAATACCAGAATATAGTGTTCTAAAAACAGATTGTGTATTTGTGTTTGTGTATTTAAACAGCGGATGTTTTCTTTATTACTGGTTGAAGATGAGTCACTTTGGCATTTTTTTATTTGTATAGTTACCCGAATTGCTTATTTTATTGTTCTTTGTGCAAATAAACCTGGCAATAATCTTGGCTCCTATGGAAATTCAACAACTTGGAACACAAGAGATTAACAGTAAATGAAGAATGAGTAATCTGAAAGAAGAAACTCTTGCACTAAGCATTCATAGTGCATCACTAACATGTTTGCTCAACTCCACCGGAACTGCGCAGTTATACACAACTAAGCCTTTTTCTTTGTAATGATGATAAACGTCAATAAGATTTTGCCATCTATACGGTTCAAGGCTAGGCTTTACATACAAAGCCAACGTTTTGTAGCTCCTGCAGATCATATTCTCATCACCTTTGATGCTATAATCAGTCCAAATTGTGATTTCTTGGCCCTGTTTTTGTTTGACTGGTTTTCCATCTGATTTCTGGACCCTGTTTTATACGACCCTGGAAATAAACTAGAAACAAAAGATTTACATGGATACAAGATTAGACCAGTGAACTAAAGAATTCTGTTGCGGTTTACACAAAACATGTCTATTACTAGTCAATCATTTATTTAACAAAGCCGAGTTCAATAATTCTGAAGTGATGAAAAATGGAGAAATTAAAATATTAGATACTTTTTCAAATGAAAAATGGAGAAATTAAATATTAGATCATTTTTTAGAATATGGGAAAGACGATAAACCAAGCAAGAAAATATGATCTAAACTTAATAATAATGATAAAATATTTCTAAATATTTTAACTAAAATCTGAATTATACTTATCTTCCTCCCTTAATTAACATTTTGCAAACTCCAATCGTGAATTGGTGAAGCACTCACGTGACCAACACAATAAGTCTTCACGTATGCTTCTTCCTGCGCACTGTAACACACCGTAGTCACCAGTGGCCTTTTCCTGTGGGGGTGGAAGCGGCCGCGAGCACTCCGACAGTCAAGTCAGTATTTCAGTCAACCGAAAAGTGGTGCTCGATGGTGAATTGGTCACCGTGACGTGGTGGAGAATGTGTGTAAATATAGTGAAAGGCTTTTTAGAGTTAGAAGACTAGAATGCCAAGATCAGCATGAGAACCCCCTTCCGTTATAGTGGGGGGATATTTATACCAGAGGAAGGAAGAGGAGAACCGTTGGATGGGGGGACACGTGGCCTCAGGTCCTGGATGGACCATCCTTTCATAGGCGTCAATCTGTCAATCCATAAGTTGGCAGACATTAAATGATTTCTGACATAGCAGTTGAGTTGACCGTTCGTGGCCTGCCACATGTCCCATCAATTAGTAAAGGACTTGGCTTTAGGGAGATCTTCTTGCAGAAGATCTTAGTAGAGGTGTGGTGAGGTGAGTTTGTGAAGTGCAATGAATGCGGAGTGCGGGCCTTTGCATCTGTCGCGAATGGCGGATGAGTTCGGCTTTTCTACCAGGTGGGGCAATAGTATTTAGTTCGGAGTAATGGAATCAATTCATTTGTCATGGATTCGGTTCGTCTGCCACGGGGTAACACGAGATTAGTTCTCCAACACGTGGCAGATGAAGTGGATGGATGATGTGGGGGCCTCCGTAGGCTCGTAACAATAGTCCTTCAAATTCGTGTATGAATATTCATATAATGCATGGACTTTATTTTTGTGGCTGTACCATCTCATATTTAGGGGTGCTTGTGTTGTAGGAGAGACGAATAGGTGTGCAAAAACGACGTCCTGGTTGAAGGGATAGGTGTTTAGTGTTGGAAACTTTGAGAAAAGTTGTTGCAAAGCGAAGTTCTAGCTGGGACAAATTGATGAGAGTTGGCAACTTTGAGGAAAGTTGCTGCAAAGCGAAGCCCTAACTTGGACAAAGTGATGGGAGTTGGCAACTTTGAGGAAAGTTGTTGCAAAGTGAAGCCCTAGCTGAGATGAAGTGATGTAAGTTGGCAACTTTAACTTTGAGGAAAGTTGCAAAGCGAAGTCCTAGCTGGGATGAATTAATGGGAGTTGGTAACTTTGAGAAAAGTTGTAGCAAAGAGAAGTCCCCGCTGGGACGAAGTGTCTGCTGATGAGAGTTGGCAACTTTGAGAAAATATGTTGCAAAGCGAAGCCCTAGTCGGGACGAAGTGATGGGACTTGGAAACTTTGAGGAAAGTTGTTGCAAAGCAAAGTCTTAGCTGGGATGAAGTGATGGGAGTTGGCAACTTTGAGGAAAGTTGTTGCAAAGCGAAGTCCTCGCCGTGACGAAGTGTCCACTGATGAGACAACCTTGGGCTGTGTACTATGATTTGAAAGCTTTCGCGTCTTCCCAAGGTAATCATGGAGGCGTTGCTTGCTTCCAAGGCACACCTCCATAACTATAAATGGTAATCATGGCGACAACTATATGAGCTCAAGGCAACGTGTTTAGATAAGTGTGTGAAGCACATGCTCCATTAGGGCCATTGGCTTACGTTTTCAACGGTGGTGATGAACCATAGATTTGGATGGCCAAATGCTAGATACGATTGTGAGCTCTTGTAATGGTTGCCTCTGCATGTTAGATAAGCACTGGCATTTATCACATTTGCGTATGAACTCTATTGAGTTCCTTTTTAGGGTGGGCCAGTAGTATCCTTGCCTGAGTACTTTTTGAGCCAGTGCTGGCCATCCAGAATGGTTGTCGCAAACCCCCTAGTAAATCTCCCTTAGGATGTAATTCGCCTCTTCACCTCCCGTGCACCTAAGGTGGAGGATGAGAAACCTCGTTTGTAGAAAATATCATCCTATAGGATGAAGTGAGCAGCTCTCCTTCAGAGCCGTTGAGCTTCGGCTTCATTGTTTGGTACAATTTACTTTTTGTGGAAAGCAATTATCGGTTACATCCACGGAGGGATGCCTTCTATCCACATTACTTCCTCTCTCTCTGTCTAATTGAAGGCTCGGGGATATGTTCTACGGGAACCACCTTAAGAAGCTCTGAATCTTTACTGTTGGCCAATTTTGCCAGAGAATCATTGTGGGAGTCCTAGTGGGGTACTTGTGCCAGTTCGAATTTCTCAAAGTTGGGAAGGAACTCCATGACTAGTTTCAGGTATGATGCCATGTGTTTGTCTCTAACCACAAAGTTTTCATTAACCTAGTTCACCACCAGCTGTGAACCACTGTTGATGGCGAACCTCTTCACTTACAGCTCTTTAGCCAGACGGAAGTCTGCTAGGATCGCCTCGTATTCAGCTACATTGTTGAATACTTTAAATCCAAGCCTGACTGTACAATTAAGATTGAGCCTCTTCGAACTTTCTAAGACCACTCCCGTTCTTGAACCTGCTTTTCCAAAAGAGCCGTCCACAAAGAGGTTCTAGGTGGGAGGCTCCACCGGTTCTATATTCATTTCAATTTCAGGGGCTTTGGCAAATTTAGCAACAAAGTCAGCCAGGACCTGACCCTTAACCATAGCCTTGGGTGTATACATTATGTTGAACTCACTGAGCTCTACCATCCACTTCAGTAGCCTCTTCGAAGCGTCTGATTTCTGAAGGACTTGCCTCAGGGAGAAGTTTGTCAATACATGAATGCTGTGGGCCTAGAAATACGGCCTCAACTTTTGAGATGCAGTGACCAAGGAAAGAGCGAGCTTCTCCATGTCTGGGTAGCGCGCCTTTGCTAGTAACAATGCTTTGCTTAAGTAATAGATGAGAATCTGGTGCATTCCCTCTTCCCTTACAAAAATCGAGTTAATGACATCTTCGAATACGGCTAAGTAAAGCAATAATGATTCGCCTACCTTTGACTTAGATAGGAGAGGAGGCTTGTCCAAGGTAGCTTTTCAGCGCCTGGAATGCCTCATCGCACTCTAACATCCACTGAAACTTCTCTCATTTGAGGATCTTAAAGAAGGGAAGACACTTCTCAATGGCCCTGTATATGAAGCGATTAAGTACGGCTACCCTGTTGGTAAGTCGTTGCACCTCCTTTGGCTTTTGTGGTGACCTCATTTCAATCAAAGCTTTAATCTTTTCTAGATTTGCTTCAATTCCTCTCTGATTTACAATATATCACAGGAACTTACTTGATGCCACACCAAATGTACATTTAAAAGGGTTTAGTCTCATCTGGTATTTCCTCAGGATTTTGAAGGCTTCGCCCAAGTGTTTCACATGCTCCTCGGCCCGGAGGCTTTTCAAGAGCATGTCGTCAATGTAGACTTCCATCATCTTACCGTGCTGATTAGCGAACATCTTGTTGACCAACCTCTAGTATGTGGCTTTAGCATTTTTCAGCCCGAAAGGTATTACTTTATAGTAATACAGTCCTCTATCTATGATGAAAAAAGTGTCATCCTCATTTTCTAAGTACATGAGAATCTGATTGTAGCCTGAATAAGCATCCATGAAACTCATCAACTCGTACCCAGCGGTCGAATCTACCAATTGATCTATTTGGGAATGTGGGAAGCTGTCCTTAGGGTAAGCCTGGTTGAGATTGGAGAAGTCAATACAAACTCTCTACTTGCCATTGTGCTTCTTTACTAGCACATGATTGGATATCCACTTCGGATAAGTGGTCTCCCTAATGAAGCAGTTGCTGATTAGTTTCTCCACTTCTTCTTTTAGGGCTTCGTACCTTTTTGCATTCAAGGCTCTCCTCTTCTGCATGTGTGGGGCACGACTTGGATCAATTTACAAGTGATGGCAACTGACCTTTGCATATATTTCGATCATGTCCTCATACTTCCATGGAAAGACGTTTGAGTTTTTGTGGAGGAAGTCCTTCAGCTCTCCCTTTTTTCCTCCTTCTAATCCTTCCCGACATGTAGGACTTTAGAAGCGTCTTGGGGATTTACTGAGAAGCTTTCCAATTTTTTCATTGGGGCAGTTTGTGACTCCGATTCAATTATCCGAGGATCTAGTTCATTAAGGGCTATCTTTTCAGGTTGGCCCTTCTAAAAAGCTTTCGTCATCTTAACATCTCCTTGGGTAGAGGGTTGTCCTTCTTCAGGGGCCTTCACCATCTCAAGTGTTGAAGAGTACCATGCTGACTCCTCATGGTTCAGCCTTTCTCAAGAAGTTGAGATACCACTCCCTTGAGCCCATCTGATCACCTCGGACGGTGGCTATTCTTCATTCAGTGGAGAACTTCATGCATAGGTGATGGATGAAAGTGACTATCCACATCTTCTTGAAGGCTGGTCTTCCTAACACTTCATGGTATGCAAACTGATGGTCAACTACTAAGAACTACATGAAGTGGTGTGCTACTAAAGGTGAGTTTCCTATTTCAACTGCCAGGGCGATTCTTCCTCTTGGGACTATGCTATCTTCGGTGAACCAATACAAGAAAGAAGTAATGGGAGTGAGTTCATGGTCTACTGCCATTTTATGATAAGTGGAACCGAACATGATATTAATCAAACTCCTGTTGTCTACTAGCATGCGCTTTAATTCGTCTCAAGCCACCTCGGCTCGTATCACTAGTGCATCGTAGTAGGGATAGGCATAATCTTCATGAGTGAACGTAATAGGCTTTGCATACCTTATCTTTTAAGACTGGCTTACTATATAGCTGGCCATAGGTGAATCCCTGGCCCCCTGGTATAGTTCCTCGTGCATTTCTAGACTCACCTCTTACGTGCGGTCCCCCAATGATCGTGTCGATTTCTCGAATGGGTTGGTGTTCATTCGAGGCGGTTGGGTCCCTCCTAGGTCGTTGTCAGCTTCTGGATCTTTCCCTATCTTCGTTCTTTTTATATTGAGGCGAGTGTCGCCTCGTCTCACCCCTCCTTGGTAAGTCCTGTCTCAGTGTTTCATCCCAATGACGGTTCTCCCTAGTGGTACGAAGGTTGATCCTTGTGGACTTAGTGGCTTCTCGACATTCACTCATGTTGTGGCCATGGAAACGGTGGAAAGTGCAATAAGGCCGTGACTCTTTTTTAGGCCTACTTCTTAACCTCCTGCATCTTCCTCCTACATTTCTAGCCAGGTCATTACCACCAAGTCCAATGTTTTCGTAAGCTAGTGTTGGTACAACATTTAGTCATGCAGCGATTCTACCGTCCATGCGATACTAGTGATGAGGTCGTTGGTGCGTGACATTGTTCCCAATGATCTCTTCTTTAGAGACATTCCTTACTCTTCGTGGATTCACCTCTTCTTTGCTGCAACTCATTGGTTCAGAGTTACAAGTTCCCTTCTTCTAAATAACGTGAACTTAGTTGTAAAGCTTCCACTTGTTTTTTCCTCAAGAACAAATCCATTTTTCAAGGAAAATATCTACCATATATTCCAATAAGTTTTTTTTATGGGGATACTTATGGTTATATTAACTTTTTCCACAAACAATGCCAATCTCTTGATCCTTAAAAATAGTTCCGACATGTGGCCAACAGATTAAGTCTTCACGTATGCTTCTCCCTGTGCACGGTAGCACACCGTTAGTCCTCTGTGGCCTTTTTTGGTGGGGGTGGAAGCAGCTGCGATCACTTCGATGGTCAAGTCAGTATTTCAGTCAAACAGAAAGTGATGCCCGATGGTGAAGTGGTCATCAGGACATGGTTGAGAATGTGTGTAAATATAGTGAAAGGCTTTTTAGAGTTAGAAGACTAGAATACCAAGATCAGCATGGGAACCTCCCTTCCGTTATGGTGGAGGGATATTTATACCAGAGGAAAGAAGAGGAGAACCATTGGATGAGGGACACGTGACCATAGATCCTAGACGGGCCATCATCTCATAGGTGTTAATATGTTAATCTATAGGTTGTCGGGTATTAAATGATTTCTGACATAGTAGCTGAGTTGACCGTTCGTGGCTTGCCACATGTCCTATTAATCAGTCAAGGACTTGACTTTGGGGAGATCTCCTTGTAGAAGATCTTGGTAGAGATGTGGCAAGACGGGTTTGTGAAGTGTAATAAATGCAGAGTGCAGGCCATTGCATCCATCGCGAATGGCGGATGAGTCCAGATCTTCTACTTGGGGAGTAATAGTGTTTAGTTTTGAGTAATGGAATTAGTTCATTCGTCGCGAATTCGGTTTGTCTGCCACATGGCAACACGAGATCAGTTCTCCAACACGTGGTAGATGAAGTGGATGGATGAGGTAGGGGGCCTTCGTAGGCTCGTAACAACTTTAATTGGGCTCAACTTTAAAATAACCGTATACACAATTAATTATATATGTAAGCCTACATGACAAATTAATAAACCCAACAATCTCCCACTTAGGCCACATATATTACCTTATAAATGCATATAACCTTATGACATCAAAATTTTTGCTATTATAACCAAAAGAATTTCCAAACAATCACGTCTATTGATTATATCAATATAGGATCAAAGCGGTCTTCATTACACGTATCATAACTAAACCCATCAATGATCACGTATATCAATACAATCAAATGTGTGGATATGTAGCATGCAAATTACTTGTAATGTGATCCAAACATGTTTATTTCCAACTGGTCCTTCCTTATTCTTTAATGAGATCTACCATAAACTTTAATCAGAGTGGAACAGAATAGAACTGAATTGAATACTTTATTTTTGAAATAAACCGAATATCCATGAATAAAATATATGTATCTAAAATAGAACATCCGAATACAAACTCCCATTAAATTGACATATCATCAAAAGATGCAATGTTCATACAAGTACTACGCTCATAAAAGACCTTGAGTGGTAGCCTTTAGTAAATGGATCTATAATTATATAGTTTGTCCTAATATGTTTTATAGAAACTTAATCACTCTGAATTCTTTCATTGACAACTAAGAACTTAATGTTTATAAACTTTGACATCATTAAACTCATGTTGGAATACAAGACT
This sequence comes from Fraxinus nigra, assembly GCA_903798295.1. NCBI lineage: Eukaryota > Viridiplantae > Streptophyta > Magnoliopsida > Lamiales > Oleaceae > Fraxinus > Fraxinus nigra. The sequence goes on along the minus strand of CAIGRH010131178.1, from coordinate 1,406 downwards.
GCTCTGCTATTATCACAAAATAACTAATGTAGTCTTTCAAATTCATAAAAAAATATTCAGCCTAGTGACAATATTTTACAGTCATATTCCACCTAAAATGCATCAAACTGGTATTGACTTGTCCAAAGAACTAAATTGCGTTTAATTACGAGAATAGAATTTGCATATAATGACAAACAAATTCTAAGAGCATCTCCAAGAAACTCTCTATTTTTAAACAGTATATTATATTATTTGGAGAGTATCTATAAATTTAGAGAGTTAAAATTTTGAAGTACTCCAACAAGCTTTTTATATTTAACACTTAATTTTATTACTCCCAAAAAATATTTATTATTTTTCTTTATTTTTTATTTTAACTAGCTTTTCTTTAAATTATTTTATTGTTTTCCCACATTGAAAATTAAAACTTTTTGAATGCATTTAATTATAGAGAGTGAGTTTGGCTCTCCACTCTCTAAATTAAAATGTTAATTTAAAGATTCTCTTGGAGCGTGATTTTAAATGTTGACTCTTTAAAATAGAATATCACATGTTTAAAGAGTCTCTTGAAGATGCTCTAAGCAATTCAATTGTCTAAAACTTATTTGTATGAAAATTATTAATTAATGTGTTTGATTGATTTAGTTTTCAACATAAAAAATATTATAGTTGTCCATTTTTTATTGATGAGTGGATGAGATAGATGAGAGAGAAAGTGAATTATCTAGAAAATATAAATATCTCCCTAAAAAAAAATATTTTTCTTATTTTTAAAGAAAATATGGTCACATGACCAATAGTTGAAAAATCTTTTCCATGAAAAAATTGTCAATCAAACACCTCAAAAATAAGAATTTGAGTAGAAAAATAATATTTTTTTATGGAAAATAAAGTCAGTCACACACATTCTAAAAGAAGATTAAACAATCCCCAAAGGAATTTTCGATTTGTTTGCATGGATGTACATTGACATGGTGGGGTTCGATCCAAGAGTACCTTTTTGAGCCATGAAGATCGAACCCAAATTACCATCAAAATTGCTCAATTTGGCGAGAATATGTAGATAATTAAAAACTTATACAATAAAAAAGAGATAAAATTTTGTATTACTTTTGATAAAAGAAAGATATAGTTGTCAAAAATAGAAAAAAATATAAATTATAGAGAAACAACTCCCCCACCTTGGTCCACCAAGCAAGCTAGCATGCGCGCTTCTAAAAAGATTTGGGCTTGACTCGCACATAGGTGTCTACTTTGTAACACCTATGAAGAGCTATTTAATGGCTTACGAGTCAGCGAGCAGCTTGCACTGAGATTTTTTTGGAGTTTGTTAACCATGCCATTACCATGGAGTTCTCCATTTGCCATGTCTGCTATTTTGCTCTTATTTCTGGTTCTTGATGTTGGAATTAATTGATTAATGA
>CAIGRH010131104.1:0-14920 GCA_903798295.1 Fraxinus nigra | reverse complement strand
TACTGAGAAGATTTATTTCTCGGGTCGACCCCCTTTTACTATAGAGATAAACACACTACAACTAAAGAAACACTTGAAATTCTATTCTTCTGTTGGACCATTTTTTGAGGTCAACAGGCAGTGCCAGAGGACCTAATTGATTATAGTATTAAATAAGAGGCCTCGTTAGTCGCTTCAAACATAATTGAGAAGGAATTGGATAAGATAAAGAGCAGACTATAGAGTACTCGCCCAGGCCGAATGAGAGGCTATGATATCCGAGGCTATGATGCATGGCCATTGGCAAGGCTATTATGATGGCAAGGATGAAGCTTCCAATGCACCCGTTCTTCCGGTCTGTTCTGACATCATACAAGCTGGTGCTGACCTAGAGTACTCGCCCTTAATGTATGGAGCCAGATGGTAGGTTAATAGCTTTTATGTAGAGAGATAGCTCTTGGTGTGGAGATGACTGTACATGTCTTTCAGATTATATTCTAGTCAAGGGTTTGGGGAACTGTAAGGGATACAATATTATTTAACACCATGAGGTACCCATTTCCCATTTGTCATCAACCTTCCCAGCTCAATCAAGCATTGGTAGGAGAGTTGGTTTTGGGTTTGAGGCCGATGGCAAACTGTGGATGGGAATGGTTTCGGAGTAAACTGTTCCCATCAGATTCGTTGAAGCCAGTAAGTCTATGCAATAATGCAAATGACCGCACCAAGAAAGTTTACCTAAACCGGACATGTCGTTGATCCGTTGGTCTGGTCAACAAACTCGGGAGCTAAAAACTGCCTCTACTACTTTCGAGTAGCGAAGAGATAAGCTAGAGAGGCCCAGCGCAATGAGTCGACCTCAGAAAGGGAGCCTACCTCAGAGAGGGATAGGCCAAACAGTAAAGGCCAAAGAAAAGAAAAGCTCTTAAAGCCTCTGACCTCGTCTTTCGGAGTGCTGACAGTGACTCGTTTGCTCCCGCCTCCACCCAAATCAGTAGTCCCCTCAGTTATATCACCATTACCATCAAGGCGGACGGTGGGAGGTTCGTGATGATGGCCATAACAAGCAAGGTGAACGGGGTAGGTTGACGAGGTGATAAGGCCCAAAAATTATAGATGATAAGAGGCGAGATGATAAGGCCTAACAAATTTTGGGAGGTTTAGAGGAGGACCTCACCCCTAAAACCGTCTACAACAAATCAAGAGCGGCTTCTACCCCAATTTGTCGTTAAGAACGCATTTCGCATTGGAGAGTCAGAGGAGGAAGTGTACATGGAGCTGCCACCGAATGTGAAATGTAGTTCTTCAAATAGAAACAAAGTTTGTAAATTGAGGAAATCATTGTATAGGCGTAAATAGTCACCTAGACCCTGGTTTGGGAGTTTCTCTTCTGCAATGAGGGCATTTGGTTATAAGCAGAGTAGTTCAGATCGTACTTTGTTTATAAAACATAAAAAGGGGAAGGTAACGACTTTAATTGTATGTTGACTAAATGGTCTTGACGGGAGATGATCTAAGGGAAAGTGAAGTTGTTACGTGTAAATTTGGATACTGAGTTCGATAGGAAAAATTTAGGACAATTTAAATATTTCTTAGGGATTGAAATAACAAGATCAGATCGAGGGATATTTCTTTCACAACAAAATTATGTGCTAGATCTTTTGATTTGAAATTGGAATGCTTGATTGCAAACCAACAGTAACATCCATAGAAGTGAATCACAAGCTCGAATTTTTTCCAAATCAAGTTCCAACAGAGATAGGTCACTATTAGCGGTTGGTGGGAAAGTTAATTTATTTATCACATACAAGGTTGAATATAGCCTATTCTATAAGCATCGTAAGTCAGTTCATGCATTCGCCAAGTGAAGAACATATTGATGCAATCTACTGAATCCTAAGATACTTGAAAGGTACTCTGAAAATATGTTGATCATTCTCAAGCAATGGTGTCTCTAACATTGAAGGATATACAGATGCCTACTGGGTAAGCAATCAAATAATAATAATAATAAAAAAAAAACCACGTCTAGTTATCTTACTTCTGTAGAAGGTAATCTCGTTGGAAAAGTAAGAAGCAGAAATTTGTTGTATGAACAAGGGAAAAGCTGAATTCCAAGTTTAATGCTACTTGTACAAAATTATTTATAGAGAGAGAAGGAAATCAATTAAACTTTAATATAATGTCATGTCATCAATCTATACATCAATATGTACAAGTATCAATACTTATTCCTCGGGATGGCTCACATTGTATGTGATTGTTATGGATTAAAAGTGTTCTAAAATATACAAAACCTATGAATCTTTATTGTGATAATAAGGCAGTTATTGAAATTGCACAAAATCCTACATAACATGACCGCACCAAACATGTTAGAATCAAGGAGAAGTTAGATAAAAAGATTATACAGTTCTTATTCACCAAGTCAGAAAATCAATTAGATGATATGCTCACAAAAGTAGTTTCGGTGAAGGTTTGCTATAATATAATTGACAAGTTCGGCATGATCATTTCTTATGCTCCAACTTGAGTTCTCTGCAATTTTGTATTTAATATAAGAATATATAGTTTCAATAGAATAGGATCGTTTCCTACTTTTAAGATGTAATAATAATTGAACCTATACATTTGCTCCAAAAATGGAGAGAAACTATCCCTACAAAGAAAATAATACCTGTGTTCATTGTATAGTAGCTGATGTGCTAATTTACATACTCCCAGAGACGGAACACTAAAAAATTTTCTCGAGTGTTTTGATAATTCTTCTTGTAGCGTTCGAATCTAGACTTCCTCATTTTCAATGGAATCCCTCATATATCTTGTCAACTTAAATAAATTTCTTCCATTCTATTACATAATGCAATGCTATGCTCGCCAGAATCGTGTCTTCCCAAGGACATACTGACTTTACTTAAAATGAACGGGCATTCCCAACTGGAATCGGGGGATTCCAAAGAAGTGCTTCAAAATAAAGTGGGCCAGGTACTTGAACTTTTTGAGCAAGGACATCCTGGGGCAATTTCGGAGAAATGAAGTCTTTGACTTCACATACGACACGGAAATATACTAACTACACTTCCGAACATAGCCATGCAATCCTCTATCAAGCACACATCAATAGCACACTACAGGAGGAGCATCTCCCAAAATAAACAGACTTTCATTAATAATTAGCACAATGAGGGGAGGTTTTAAGTTACTCATTGCAGCATTCAAGACGGGAAACAAAAAAAAAAAAATTGCTTCTGCATCCACTCCAAACACAGAAAACCTATATTCAGCAGGTTTACGTATTTAAAAGCTGTTTTGAATCAGTTTCCGCCATTGAAAACACTGGCAGTAAGCAGGCTTGAAAATTTCTGAGACAAGCTTTATCAGTAGCAAAAATTATTCAGCACATTTTTTTTATTAATATAGAAAAGTGAATAAAATATTTAACATTACTTATCTTTACCACCAAACATAAAATGCTGCTATGATACTAATTAGTGGTTATGCACATTTTATTTAAAATTAGACAGAAAAACCCTGAACATTCATTTGAAATATACACAAGTTTTTATACTCATTTTATAAATAAAAATATAATGGCACAAGTTTAACCAAATCTTTAACTGTATACCAAGCCTAAATGATTTATATCATGTTTATCCAACTATTGGGCCAAATCAAGAAATTTTTGAATATCAAACAGCCTCTGAGGAGACTAATACGAGGTAATTGAGAGAACCACCCAGTTATATGAGAAAATCAAACTAACTCGTCCAAATACCGATGAAGTGAGGCTCCTACGGTTTTTCAAGACAATACTCTCACAAGGAAAACAAGGATATGTTAAAAGGATAATATATAGAGCACACATTGACGTCAATGGGGAGGACGAAGCAAAGACACTAATAAAGGCATAGGATAATAAGAATAACATTTATATGTATAACTTGGAAGGTAGCTTGATAAAATGAGAACTAGATCAACCTCGAATAATCAACTACTAGTACTAGATAACACTACTGTTACTTTCATTGGATGTCTAACAGAGCTATTCACATAAGTATGTTGGCATTCTCAAATCAAAGTTAAATATGAAAAATACTGAAAATAAAATAATAAAGAGCCATTTTATTTACATCTATGCTCGACTAGGGTTAGCATGCCATGCCCATGTTCAACACAACACCTACAACATGTTTGATTTTGCTTAAAAGTTTTCTATAAAGTAAGCCAATACTGACTTTTTAGAAGGCAAGTTTCTTTAGTCAAAAATACTAACATCAAAAACCATGTTTGGAAAAATAAGTAACATGAAAGAAAGTTTAAATTCTATTGAGCTAAGACTGACTTTTTAGAGAAGAAAGTTTGTTCAGTTAAAATACAAAATTTTGAAACCCACGTTTGGCAAAATAAGTAACTTAAAAAGAGCGTCCACTTAATTTTAAGCACAACTGAACATGCTCTTGTTCGACATTTCACACTTTTAAGCAAACATGATCTTATTATTGGTTACAGAGTTCATGAATGGTGTATCAACGAATCTATCTCCGAAGTCAACACTACCTTTCAACTCAAATAGCAATCCACATTTTTTTCAAGCCTTCATTTCATCATTTTTAGGACAGCTATATGATTGTGAAAAAACTCAACCTTTCAACTCAATGCCAAACAAGATGCAGTTTTCTAAGCCAACCATTAACAATAGCTGTCTCACATTCAAACATGATAAGATATCCATACTTGGGAAGTCGACTCCACTGATCCTAGTCATGACTGAATTTACAATTTTATGCTGATTGACTGCCAAACTAACTGATACAACTCTTTTTTATTCATGCTTGGAACCAGGTGCATCAATATACTGACATAATGCACTGCATGGACGGAGATCAAGCATGTACCAGCTGCATCACATTTTTTCACACCGTCTAAATTTTTTTCATGTAGACATTTCTTCCATAAAATTTTGTGCAATATATGCCTGTTTTAAGCTCCAAGATCATTTTCTAAAACCAGGTATCTCTAGATCCCGATTGCAGATGTACGTTTATTTCAAAAATGCACGACACTTGGGAGAATAACCTAGATTGAGCTGCAAAGTTATTAATTTATGAGGGGGAAGAAAAGAGTAATATGATACCATAAGAATAATAATAAAAAACTCTCCTTCGAATTTTATAAGGTAACAGCTAATATGTCGAATGCCTCAACGGTCAGGAATTATAACTAAAACTGAATCCTAATCTGTAATTATTTCTCCACTTACCCAATAACCTTTCTAGGAAAAGGAATAGGAATGAGAATAAATGTTAAAGCATATTTTGCGAAGATGTAATCAATATATGAATAATTGACTGACTCATCATATGAAATTCATGTGTCAACATTGCAGGCCACATTATGCAGCAAACAAATATGGACGACATGAAGCATAAGAATCCACATCCACATCCACGCCCACCAAAAATAATAATAACAATAATAATTGAACAAAACAAATAGTTAGCAAAATATGAATAAAGAAAATTGAACAGTTAATGACCTCACTGAACAATTAACCATAACAAAGTGTTGAACCTACAAAATTACACCAAAATTACACATCAGTAGTGATTTACCAGCTGCAATCAACATCGTAAACAGCAACCTAAGGTGTCATATAATTAGAAAATAAAACTCTTGAGAAAAACTCTGAGGCTGCAAACCATACAGAGGCAGAAATTAGAACTTCGACAAAACTCACAAACAAAATCTTAACCTAGTAAACTATTATTTAAGAGAAGTCAACTTAGAGTAAAATACTTCACCTGTATGGACGTCCAAAATATGGCGTTTCAGAAGATCTGCTCAACGAAGTCATCAAGCTGACAATTATTCTCATCTATCATTAACCAGAAAGTCATTTTAGTAACAAAGTTATTTTGGAAAAACAACTGTCAAGACCTTCAGGATGTATATAATCATTCCAAAGAATAAAAGGTTAGGTTAGTCAACTCGATAGGAACCTGATTACTCTCTGCCTGCAAGCTCATTTGAAATTGCAACTCAGAGCAGACAAATAAATACCAAAATATAAGTATTGGAGACACGACATAGTCAAAGATGGCAAACACCAGCAAAGCAACAAGATGATTCACATATGTCATGTAAGACGAACATAAACATGTTCTCAGCAAAGGGAAAACAAATATTACCAGAAAATTTAGCAGGAAAATCAGCATAAAGTTGCACTCAAGACACTAGCTCAGGAAATCCTCATTTTTCCATTTCAGCTGCCAGCAGTAAAGACAGATTACATTAAATAGCTACCAAGAATACATTCATCCGAAACAGAAATAGAATAGGTCTACGACATAAACATGAACTCATAACAAGATCATAACAGTAAAATAAAAGCAAAATATTCAAGAGCAGCAAAAAAGTTAATCGCGAGCGCCCTTTTTTGCTCGAAGCGACTCAAGAGCCTTTTCCCTCAACTCTATCTCAAGCTTTTTCTGCTCGGATTCTGCTTCCTCCATGTCACTTGTGTGCGTTTCCCGCCTTCTATAACCTTCATCATCAGAAGCATGGCGATCATGATCTCTTTTAATATCTAAAGATGGACTACCAGTGTCAAGCGACTTCAATTTTAGCTTCTCTGCATGCTTTTCCTTCCTTCTGCGGTGCCGTTCCTCCCGCAAACGATGCCTCTCCTCTTTTTTCAATCTCTTTTCCTCTTTTTTCCTCCTCTTAGCCTCCTTCCTCTCATCATATGAATCATAGGTAGAATAACCATCCAATTCCTTCTCTTTTCTCTCCGACTTCTTGTGCTTTCTCTTTTCTTTAACTTCAGCTTTATGTTTATCAGTTTCCTCAGATCCGAATCCCATGGAACCACTTTGAGCATTCAGCTCGTCTGCCCTAGAAACCTTAGGCAAGACTTTTAGTTCTGGATATCGATCACTGCCCTTGGTATCGTCCAACAGAGATCTGTTCTTATCAGCAGCTCTGTAATCATCATCAACATGCGATTCCTTTCCTTCCTCTCTTAAAACAGTGCCTTCATGAATCGCTAATGACTCTTGTTGCTCACGATTTATAATGCGATCCACCCTTTCAGATAACTTTTCACTGGTTATTCAAATAAAAACATAATAGAAAAAATTAGACTGGTTTCACACAAATTATTGACTACCAAGACAGAATATACCACAGCAACAGCATACCTGTTTGTCAGATGAGGCTTTCTTGACTTCGCATGATCAGCAAAGCCAAGCGAATCTTTACGTCGATCATGTGATGGAAAATTTTTCTCAGAAGATCTATACGTATGCTCTCCAATCTCCCTAAGTAAAAACCATGCACAGCTCAGAAATTTACAGGGTAAAAGATGCCATATGATGAACTTTTCAAACAAACCCTGGCATAAAAGGTTTACCTGTCATCAGCACTAGTCCCAGAACTATCAGGGTGAGGTTTAGACCCTGTTCCTTTTGGTAAAGGGTTTGGACTCTCGGGAAGAATAATTCTTTCCCTTCTTCGGTAAGGACTAATTGACCTATCCAGATATAATATGTGACTTACAACTCAAGAAAATGCAATAAAAATACCAAAAGGTAGATATAGATTTGAGGTTTGAACCTTCGCTGTTCATTATGACTTCTTTCCCCAGACACTTCTGAAACAGATGGGGATTTGTGCAAAGGAAGAGACGGATCTAGCACTCTTCCATGCTTGTCACTTCGATCCAGCATATCCCTCTGCGGTGACCTCAAAGAAACAAGAGGCCTACAGTCCACAGTTTGGATTAGGGAGATCAAAGATCAATTAGACCTTTATACCACATTGCCAAGCAGCAGGTATTTCTTGCATCAAAATTATTACAGTTACTGTAACTAGGGAAGTGTTTGCCAGATGGGAATCCATTTTGGAAATGGAAATAATGCAATAAATTAAAACTACATATGGTCATCTAACACAAACTTGTACAACATTCACCAGATATTTAATAGAGATATTAGCTCACTAACCCAGTTTCTATAATTCAAATGCCCAGCTCTTCCAAGAGAGCAAAAGAAAAATGAAAAGATAAAACAAGAGGGAAAAGAAAGGAGAATGGAAATACTGGAAATTTTGCGGATAAACTCACGAAACAAATAGCACAATTTTCCTTGTGCTGGCTAATACCAAAATCCCACACTCAAATATTTTCATTTTTCTGCCATAACATCATGATATTCCATGTTACCCTGTCCCTTAAAAACAAAACAGCAAAATAAACGATCCATTTCAACCTAGACAACAATCCCTTCTGAACAGCTGACAGAAAATTAACTTACATTTCCGCCCTCTAGCTAAAGCTACACAAGCCATAGGGCAAGTTCTGTTACAATTAGATGGACTAATTATCTTAGATAAGAATTGTGTGTCGACGGTGTAAAGTTAAAATACTGAAATAAACAAATTATGGCACCTTCTTGTTTGCATGTCTGTATTTTAAGCATGTTGCTCTTTGTTTCACCAAAGAAGACGCAAGCGCTTCTAAATAACTGAAGCAGATTGGTTGGGATATAATTTATATTGAATGTGTTTGGGTGTTAAGTGGAAGTATGCCAACAGTCTTAGCACATAATTTCATTGTGTTGACTCTTTAGCGTTCTTTTATGTAGATAATATCTTCTATTTCTCCTTTTTCATGAACAATTACACTATGGCAACGTATCACATCACAGTTGCTAAATAGGGTGTCATCTCTATTGATTTGTTTTTTTGTATACCTACGCATCTCAATCTAAATAAGATATACATTCCTTCATTACCATCGAACGCAGAAGTGAACTCAAGCATCTAAATGCAACTGTAACATAAACACACGCAAACAATATGCATGAACAAAAAAATATCATAAAATTTCTTAGCAGCTAACATGCAAAAGTACCTGATTGCTTCCCTAGGAGATGGTAGAGGTGACTTCTGGCTTTTCACTGATCGCCTCCCGACTGGCGAAAGGGAACTGGGTGAGGCGGAACTACATTCTTGCACTGAAGGAGACCTTCGTTTGACAGGGGTTATAGATCTTCTTCGAGGCACCGGGAACCTGCGTTGAATTGGGGATATGGACTGACGCCGCGGAGTTGAAGGTGATCTTCGGTGACGCCTTCTTACAGGAGATGGTGATCTACGACGCGGGGGATAGGATGATCTACGATGCAATGGAGAGGGTGATCTTTGTCGCAAAGGAGATGGTGTTCTTCGTCGCAAAGGTGATGGTGATTTGCGTCGCACAGGCGATCGGGACCTGTATTGCACTGGTGATCTTCGTATTGGTGTCCTTGACCTACGCCACATGGGGGATCGTGATCTACGTCGCAAAGGAGATCTTGATCTACGATGAAAAGGAGATCGAAATCTGCGACGCAAAGGAGATCGTGATCTGCGACGCAAAGGAGATCGTGATCTGCGACGCAGAGGGGAACGAACTCTATATCGTGCAGGAGAAGGGGACCTGCGCCTTGGACGTGATGTAGGCCTTCGCCCAGAGCGGGTTGACCCATACCTTGGTGGAGGAGAGTGTTGGGGTGAAAGCCTCCTACTAGGTGTCCCAGACTGCCTAGGTGAAGATCGATGTGGCCTCTCCAAGGAAATGGACCGCCCTCTTGGAGGAGGTGATCCAAATATACTTCTTGACCTCCGTCTTTCACTAAAATGGAAAGTAACAAAATTTAATAAAATTACGAGCACTATTTCTGACATGAAATGGAATCCTACTCTGAATAACTTCTAGAATTGAAAAAGGACTTGCTAATTGGCCTCGAAGGCATCCTTCTGCTACAGGGAACAACAAGCTTAAAACTCAATACCTTTTAACAAGAGCAAATTAAGTTCCAGAGAACACCACAGGTTATCAGGATCACAATACTTACCTTGAAGATGGGGAGTGGTCAGCTGATTCTGGAGATTGTGAAACCCTGTGCAAATGAAACAAATAATAATCTAAATCATCCACTCAGCATATTAAAATGTTCTACAATTAACATTTGTCTACCCAAAACTTCCTAGGGTTACAAGTGTAACCAGCATCTAATTTTTTTTGGCCAATGTCAATATTACTCAGATGATACTCCAAGCTCTAATGAGAGTAGACGGTGTAACATGCATATTGCAATGATTCATTCATTAGCTAGGTCCAAGTAAATAGAAATTTAAGCCCCGTGTGGCCCCATTTCTTAAAACTCATTGTTCTTCAAACTCATTTTTAACCCCCACATTCATGGGACTTACAACTTTTATAAACTTTTCAACCATATCTTACCAACTGTTACAAAAAATACTAAAAATCTAAACTTTATCCAAACTTAATAGGGACTAACTAAATCGCAGCTTGTCTCTATAACACCTAATATGCCATTGCATGGACTTCAAAATGTAGGGAAGTACAAAACAATTGACATTTTTTTTTCGAAGACACTACTACGCCTATGTTTGGCCTCCATTTTTTCATACTCATTTTCAACCACATATTATCCTATAAAATAATATTACATGTAAATTAAAAACGATTCCTTATTTTTTAACCATACATTTTCCAAAACAATCACTATTTCAAAACTCATTTTCCCCCAAATTATCATTAAAATGTAGCCCAAACAAGGGCAACATTTATCCCATAATGTTGAAAACTAAATTTTAATAGATGTATCCCCTTATAATGGCTTAAGCTTTTAGACCTAAAAAAAAAAAATGGTATTACAGCAGGCAATGCTCATGGGATCAAGTTTGCCCCCATGCATTGACCAAAATTGTGTGCATGTCATGCCTTTGAACAAAAATTAATTTAGTCAGTTACGCGAGGAAGAATTTTGAAGACTAAATATACTATTTGTCAGCTTTTACACAGTGGTCCAACATATAATATCTAAAATCTAAACACTCCCCTAATCTTATTATTGAATTGTCAACGTTATATGTAATGCTAATAATAAACAATCTTCATTAAAGAACAAAGAAAAATACTGGTAAAAGAATAGATAAGCCACTGTTTGGTACACATTAAATTTTACATTTTCATTCTTCTACTCATTTTCAACATCACATTCTTCAATAAAATAATATTTTACATCACATCAAAAAAATTTCTTTCTTTTTCAACCATACATTCTCTTTCAATCTACTATTCCAGAATAAATTCTTTCAAAATAATGTGGTTCAAACACACCCTTAAATTATTTTTAAGTTATTTATTTTATAAAATACAATTTTTTAACTTACCAAACTTTGCCTTGATACTCAATTTTTCTATTGTACTCAAAAAGAATATATTCAGAAAAAAAAATTTTAACCATCTACTTTATTCCGAAGCAAATAAATGTGTATATAAATATCACACATACGAGTCTAATCAAAAGAACATCCAACGAACACAAGTCTCACTAAACCAACATATTATCAAATGAAACCAAAAACATAGGAGCATTCTGGTCATGAAAGATTTTAGGTGGTAAAATCTTAGTGAGCGGATTAGCAATCATGAAGTTTGTTCATATATGTTCTATAGACACTGTATGACTTTGAACTTTCTCCTTAACAATTAGAAACTTAATGTATATATGCTTTGGCTTCAAAGAGCTTCTCTTGTTATTTAAATATAGCACTACAGATTTATTGTCACAGAAAACATTATGTGGTCTTTCAATACCATCCACAATTTGCAACCCGATGACAATTTCGTAGCCATATCGGCTGATTTGTTGGCTCATAACAAGCTATGAATCTAGCTGCCATGGTGGAAGGAGTTATGAGTGAGTGTTTAGCACTCTTATAGGAAACAACACCTCCTACCAGTAGGTAGACATAGCCCGAAGTAGATCTTTTAGTGTCAGCAACCAACAAATCGGAACCAGAATATCCAATGATCTTCAGATGATTTGATTTCTGATATGTGAGCATGTAGTCTTTTATTCTCTGTAAATATCTTATCTACTGTTTTGTTGCTTTCTAATCATCCATTCCAAAGTTACTCATTTACATGTCTAACATTCCTAATATGAACGTTAGATCCAAATTCATACATAAGACTCTTTATAGCTGACTCATAATGAATCTTTTGCATCTCTTTTCTTTCCATCTCATTCTTAAGGTGTTGATTGAGACTAAACTTATCACACTTAGCAATATGAGTATCTCCTTATGCACAATCTTTCATGCTAAATCTAGTAAGAATATTTTCGATATAACTCTTTTGCGATAATCTAAGACTGCCCCGAGAGCAATTCTCGATATATCTTAATTTCTAATACAAAATAGGCGCTTCAAGATTTCTCATTTCAAAATTCCTAATTAGAAATCTCTTGATTTCGTGCAATAAGCCTATATCGCTACTGGCCAATAGTATGTCATCGACATAAAGCACTGGGAAGATAAATTTACTCACATTAAACTTGTGTTATACAAAATCACCAATTGCATTTACCTCAAAACTATACGAGATAATGACTTGATAAATTTGTGGTACCACTGGTATAAAGCTTGCTTAAGACCATAAATTGATTTCTTTGGTTTGCAGACCATAGACTTTGGATCACATGACACAGTTTTCTATTTGCACTATATGTATGGTTTCTTCAATGTTATCATTGAGAAAAGTAGTATTTACATTCATCTGATGCAACTATAGATCAAAATGAGCTACAAGTACCATTATTATCTTGAAAGACTATTTCCTTGAAATAAAAAAGAAAGTCTTTTAGTAATCAATGTCTTTTTTTGAGTAAAATCCTTAGTGATAAATGCACCTTATATATTTGAATATTGTCTTTTGAATCATTTTGATTTTAAATATCCATTTACAACCAACGGACTTTCCACCTCTAGGCAAATTTATAAGTTCAAACGTTATTGTCCTTCATGAATTTTATCTCATCAATCATGTCATCAATCCACTTTTGAGGGTTAGAATTTTGTTTGACTTGTCGAAAGTTGATTGGATTATCTTCCATTGACCCTATGTCAAACTCAAGTTCTTGAAGAAAGAATATATAATCGCTTGAAATTGCACTTCTTCTTTCTCTAGTGAATCGCTTTGTTGGCACTTCCTTTTAAGATTGTTGAGTTTGTTCTTTAGGAGCAACTTCTTGATTTTCATCAGGAAGTACTTAACTGTTGTTTTGGATTGCGTCTAGAACAATCTCAGGAAGTTGATGATTTTTAATAGCAATACTAGGAAGGGAAATAAGTTTTTCTTCAAAGAAAACATTCCTAATGACCTTATTTCCCATTTCAAATTCAACATCCTCAAGGAATCTTGCATTTCCTGTCTCGAAAAAGGTTCTTGTTGAGAGGTCATAAAATTTAAAGTCCATTGACCATTCAGTGTAGCTAACAAAGTAGTAACTTATTGTTCTTGAGTCAAGCTTCTTTTCGTTTGGCTTATAAGGCCCTACTTCAATTGGACAATCTCAAATGTATAAATGTCTTATGGCCTTTTGCCTAACCATAGTTCATAAGGGCTTTTAGCCACCGTGTTACTTAGTATCCTATTTAAAATGTATGCTACAATCTTTAATGATTCTCCCTATAGTGATGCCAAATAGGAGAAGTGATACACACATGGATTTTGAAAACATGTTTTCTTAAAAAAAAAAAAAACCAAAAATTAGGTTTTAAACTTGTTTCTCACAACACAATCCCTAAATTCCCAAATCAACCCAATAGAAATCAATTTCATACCTAATCTCATGAACCCTAATCCCTAAATCACCCAAACAAAATTCCCGCCCGTAAACCCGTCTCCAACTGAACATAGCCCAAGCTGACCTCCAAGTACACGGTCATTCAATTCGAAGTCCAAATTAGTTCTTTCCAAAACTCCTTCATTCGAAGCTTTGTAGCCTAAGTTTACTCCAGCTAAACGTATTTGGTCTTGTTTTCAATGGAGGAATCGCGACGAGGGTTTCTTGAAACTACCATGACTAACATTGAGCAATAATCAACATGTGCACCATGACTGAAATTTGATATATATTTTTTTCGTTTGTTATTGTTATCTATCTCAATGAAGTTTGATATGTGTAGGGTATAATTAGGGCTAGACAAAATTCTCAAACCGAATCGAACCGAGCAGTTCTTCATAAGTTAATATACCTGAACGGGTATCTGAATCGAGAACCGATGAATTTGGGTCGGTTCTTGGTTCTAGCCCAAGAACCGAAGAACCGAATAAAAATCGAATCTAAATAGTTTTTTTAGTGTATTAATTAAATTATTTTAATTTTTTCTAAACAAATTAGCAAATTAATTAAACAAACCAGCAAAGTCCAACCAAATTAATTTTTTATGGCAGATTTCTGGTATTCTATGTCCACATGCAATCGCTTGCATGGTGGATAAAAGTCATGACATACAAGATTAAGTGTCGAAATTGTTTAAGGTTGATACATACACGAAACGTACGAAGATTTTATACATCCCATCATTGGGAAAGATTTGCGGCCTGAATCGAGAGGGTCCCTACTTCCTCCACCATGGTACAAAGCTAGTAAAGGAAGAGAAAATAAAAATATGAGAGGGACCTCAAGAAATTGAAGCTTCTCAATCATAGTCGCGGGTGCCTACAAGGAAGAAGGTGAGAGTGTTTGTGACATTTTTGGTGTATGGAGATAAGGGACATAACAAACGTTACCATAATGCGAAGACACTGATAGGAGCTCATACATGTAACAATGGTGTTGAGATAGTAAGAATTACTGAAATTTTGAGTAACAAGGTCACTAGTTTTCATATATCAATGCTTACCCATATGTATCTATTAATGTACATATGTTTTGTGCATGCAGTCTAGATTACAGTTTCAATAGTTTTTGTACATTTTGTTGTTGTGAGAAAAGGGTTGAAAATATGATTTTTGGTTGTTTTTTTCTTTCTTTCTTTTCTTTTCTTTCTTTATTTCTTTTTTTTTTTTTTTTTTTTTTTT
>CAIGRH010131061.1:0-11784 GCA_903798295.1 Fraxinus nigra | reverse complement strand
CTCAGCCCGCTAAGGCTCGGGTCAAAAGCTCGGGCCAAGCCTCATTTTTTTTGGCTGGGCTGGGCTCGGCTTGGACCCAAAAAAGCTCGGTCCAAAAAAGCTCGAGCTCGACTCGAGCTTTTTTTTTTCCGGCTCGGCTCGTTGACATCTCTAATTTAGGGGTTATGGTTCCATATATATCGAATAATTTTTAATATTATTTAATTACATATTAATAAACGATGTTGCTATTACAATTTCACAGATTGTCGACGATCAATGGTGAACGTTAAAGGTCCGCCCTAGCTGAACGTAAAACCTGGGTCCGTCACTATGCGGGAGGTGGTTGGGATGGCCTGTGCTTGGTTTTTGCGGGACCGATTCTGTTAAATACACTAAAAACCTTTGCAGCATATGTTATGACTCATATTTCGAGGAGAAATTATCCTCCATGTCAACATGGGCCTTGGTGGTTCGACCAAAAGCGTAGTTCTAGGAAATGTTGACTCTCACTTCCCTTTCAAGGGGGCTAACTTCTTTAGCTTGCCAGGTGATGGGCTCCATGGCTTTGGACTATTTGTAGGAAGAGTTCTTGCATGACCATATTTTGGTGGGTGATATTTCTTATGTTAGTTGCCACGGTTGCTATCTACCAGGTTAGTTGAGCAGTAACCCTCATTCCACCGTGCCTATGATGGTGATGGGGTTTGCTCCGACCCACTTGAGCTGCTGCTTGAGGAACCTCTTCATCAGGGTTTCTCTCACCCTTGTGGGATGGACATAGTGGTTTGAACTCATTTTTTCATTTGCTCAATTCTCGAAATTTTCCTCACTTCTAAGGCTTTCACTTGTTCTTGTTCATGAACAAATCATTTTTCAAAGGGAATGTCCAACTATTTTTCGGTAAACTGTTTCCATGGTAATGTTCGTGGTTAAAGTGGTGATTTTTCACGGACGCCGCTAATATGTTGACCTCGTTTTTGCATCGTTGACGTGGACAATAGATATCAGGCTCTCTCGCGTCCATGCAAGTCAATTTCACCACGTTTGGATAGATTACCAGTCGATGATAATTCAAATTTAAACGTGGGAGAAACATTATAGCATGAGAAAAATATGCTCAGGTCACTGCCAAATATAAGGGAAATCATATGATAAGGAACGATAAAAAAACCAAACCAAAAGCTAAGATTGAACATCTATCTTTATCAACAAAAGATTTAACTCAAGAGCGGAGAATATATGGCTTACAACATATGTATTTTGCATTACCCTCCAAATGACACTAGGAGGGGAATATTTATAGTGCTACATGTGAAATGACTTCCATTGGATGAGAGGATACATGATCTCATCTCCTTAATTGAATCATATCTTAGGTATCAATTTTCACGTGACTAGCTTTTGGCGAATTAAATGCTCTTAAAAAGGGGCAGCCGCCCTACAACACATGCGACAAAATTTTGACATATTGCTCATTATAGGGATCACATCAATCATTCGAACAAGATTTCATGAGTTCAATATCTTCAAAAGTGTGTCGTCACTCGTCGTGATAGAGTTTCAAATTTAACCTCGTTGGAACCTTACCACTTCGGTAGAAGGGCTTCGACAGGTCCATTGTATGCAACCGCTTTGGTTGAAAGGGGGGCTTCAGTAGGTCCCATGCACTCTATGTGGAATGCCATAAGACTTCGTAAAGAAGGCTTCGATGGGTTGTTGCTATACACTTCACGTGGGGATGCCACATGGCATCGTCGGGATAGCTTCGGTGGGTTGGTGCAATTCTCATGGGATGTCAAGTAAGCTTCACATGGAAGCCACGATGGCAAGGCGTCACAAATATTTTAAGTTTATGAAGAAATAACAAATATAAAATAGAAACCCTCGAATATTGCATTTTGAACTAGTAATGCGTCCAAAAGCTACAACTTTAATAAGTCGTTACATATGAAAGAAAACGTGATCATGGTTGATACGAAACCATGAGACATTTTAACAGACAAATTGAGAAGTTATATTAGTATGTTTTGGAGTTTAAATTATAATTTGAATAGCAAATCGTAAAAAATATACAAGAAAAAACTAGAAAGTAATTATGAGTTTTACGGAATATGTGAATTAAAAAATATTTAATAAAAAAGTGTTTAGAATTTAAACACCTCCCAAACGAATGCTTTATTTATTGTGAATTTGTGATTCGATAAATAGAAATAAGTGGTAAATAAATGAATAGTATTTGTGATTTCTCAAAATATGCAATTAGAAATGAAGTTGAATATTATTATATAATGTATAATATATTAAATATTGTTGACCCCAAAAATTATACCGATGACGTGACCAACATGTACCAAAAGATTCTCACGTCCATGCAAGTTGAATATGCGTTCAAATTGAACCAGTTGTTAATTGAATGAGCAAACCAACAAATGAATAGTTCTAGGTGTTGGGGAGTTGGTTACGGTAGCTGATATTTAATGAAAGGAGGTCAGTTTGTATAAGAAACGCGAGTGATAGGGATTGTAGGAAAAGAGGATTCAAGAGTCTAAACTTGCATTAGCTTCAAATGTCACTAAGTGCGAGTATTTATACTTGCGTAAGACAAATGAGGCCCATTTGATGATGGGGTACATGGCTTTGCCAGATCAACTAAGCCTTATGGTGAGCGTCAAACAGTTAATCAAGGCATTAGAGGCTAAGATCCTTTCGTATCTTAGCCTTAATCCTTACAAGTGGGACATGACTGTTTAGATGTGTAAGGGTGGTTGTGGCAGTGAGTTGTTTTGTTAATCACTTCACTGCGAGATCTATTAAGGATCTCGCCATTTGTCTTGTCCAAACCAGTTCGTTCTGGGCCTCTGCCCAAAGGGGATCAGTTCGATTCTTTCCTAATGAAAAGGGGGTCCTTCCTACACATAACTAGGGTCCCCATGTTGTTGTGTGAAGTGTGGGGCCTTCCCTTCGTTTGCTACGTGGCTTCATCAGAGGCGATTATTTATATGAGCGACAAATATCATATCAAGTGAAATTCATTTTTGGACAATTATAATCATATTACAATTCAATTATTTCAATAATATCTCACTTTTCATTTTTAATATGTATTTAATTTACAGACTGTAATAAATATTATAAAACCCTTGCATGAGCATGTATTCCCTATCTGTTATTAATTCTCATTTAATTAACATTAACATTTATTTAATTAATATTAATTAAAATTTCACATGCACATGCACATGCACATGCACATGCACATTCACGTCCAAGTTCGTGTTATTAATTTTCAATTAATTAACATTCATACTCAATAATGCAGTTCATTATTCATGTCTAAATATGTTAATTAGCATACAGTTTCACTTCACTGGAAATTAAATTTGTTGATGTCAAAAATTGTATAGACAAAATTCAAGTTAACTTAGAATGTAAATGATGATTTTTGTCGGTAATGATTTATAAATTACAAGAGTAAACTACAAGTATTTTCATTTTTTTCCCAAATGAGATCTCTCTCTGTATGTAGTGTTGTTAACCTCTTTTTATAGGGAAGGATAAACATGTATACGTTGTGTTTTTGTCTTATCAACTACAGTACCGAGTCGAGAACTCGTGTCAATGACTTGTCCTGATTGGTTACTGTCAAATCGATGTACAGCACCGAGCTCAGGATGTACATTAATAACATATTTTAATTGGTTGATAAGGTTGGCTCCATGTCATCGTGAATCTATCTTGCACGTGACCCCCATTAATTAATGAACTAATTAACGTATGATTGGTAGAATTAGAAGGTGCTGACATGAACCTGTCTAAATGTAATTGACTGATTAAACATTTTGGCAACATGTAAAAAATCTTTAATCATTATATTTCCTCAAATAACGGTGGTCATTAGTACAAGTGATCTCAAATACCCGATCTTAAATTAGCACGAGCTTAATGTACATAACAAATTGTATTTAATGAGGTCACATGTCGGATATCAACAAAATTATACTCATTTAGTATGAATGATTTATCATTCATTGTCAAGTATATATATTTTTTGGTATTAATTCTAAATTAATTAGCATTCACGTTAGTTCCTATATCGTATTTGTCATTCCTCTTCATTTATCCATTTAACTTTAATTTTAATAATCAGATTCAAGTATGCATTTCACTATTTACGCGCATATATAATAACATTTATTTTCAAGTGCTTATATTTATCTTATATTTAAATCAAAAGAATAAATTTTAGGATCAAATATTATTTTTACTGTACTTATTAAGATATATTTTAAAATAGGTTAAACTCGTTTATAAAATGAGCCAAACAAATGCTAGTAGGTCACTAGAAAAAATCACTAGGGTCAATAATTAAAATCCCATGTTTGATAAATCATAATAAAAGATAAAATAAAATAAAATTTGTAATTCACGCAGTGACACGTGGACGCACCGGGTTTGAAAGCACGACGCCCAAGTCCTACCTCTTTCATTAATTTCATTTGTCCTCGTTTGATGGATCGATCATTCAATTTTATTAAACCCAGAAAGAATGTTTATTTTTATTTTTTATTATTTTTAAGGAATCGCATTTTTGTTTTTATTATTATTTCCAGGACTCTATATATCGCTGCAGAGTTTAGGTGTTACAACACATGTGAAATTTCTTATCCTCAAACCTTTCTTGTTTCTATTCAGAAACACAAACAGAAAAGTACTGCTTCAAACCATCGAAAATGGAAGAAAACTTTGTGAAATCAAAATTCAACCGGGTTTGTGTTTTCTGTGGGAGTAGTTCTGGTAAGAGAGAGTGCTATAAAGAGGCAGCGATTCAGCTGGGGGAAGAACTGGTACCGGGAACTTTACCATTCTTGATTCTTGCACTGCATTTTCTTTCAGTTCTCGTAAAATATCTGTTTGTTCTTCGGTTTTTTGAGGTAATTTCTATATTTTTGCATGAAGGTGGCAAGAAAGCTGGATCTAGTTTATGGGGGAGGAAGTATAGGATTAATGGGCTTAGTTTCTCAAGCCGTTAATAATGGAGGAGGACACGTTCTTGGGTATCTATCAGTTTTAGCAACTTATTATTACATGAACATCCTTTATTTGCATCTATCCTTTTATTTTCTGAACCTGGTTTTACTTATTTCATCACAGAATCATACCAAGACCGCTTGTGGGAAAAGAGGTACCATATGAGTTTGTAAATACTGACCGTAAGTTTGTAAACATTTCATTTGTACCAGTGTCAAGTCTCTGTTGATTTTTGCAGAAAACTGGGGAGACTGTTGGGGAGGTGAGAATGGTGGCTAATATGCACCAAAGGAAGGCTGAAATGGCTAGCCATTCTGATTGTTTCATAGCATTGCCAGGTTTAAATGCTTGCATGAATACATTTTTCAGCTTTTACAGTTCTTAAGCTTAAAAGGTTGATTATTTTTCTTGGTTTTTTGGGTTTTTAAACAGGTGGATATGGTACTCTAGAGGAGCTGCTGGAGGTTATAACATGGGCACAGCTGGGCATCCATGACAAGCCTGTAAAACTCAATTAACCCCTTGTTTTTCTCGTTGAAAAGTAGGGATGATTTTGAGTTAAATCTGATAGGATTCATATATTTTTGCAGGTGGGTTTACTGAATGTTGATGGGTACTACAACTACCTCCTCAACTTCATTGACAAAGCAGTGGATGATGGGTTCATAAAGCCTTCTCAGCGTCACATCTTTGTCTCTGCCCCCAATGCCAAAGAGCTNGGATGATTTTGAGTTAAATCTGATAGGATTCATATATTTTTGCAGGTGGGTTTACTGAATGTTGATGGGTACTACAACTACCTCCTCAACTTCATTGACAAAGCAGTGGATGATGGGTTCATAAAGCCTTCTCAGCGTCACATCTTTGTCTCTGCCCCCAATGCCAAAGAGCTCGTTCAGAAACTGGAGGTATATTTATTCATCTTCCCTTTTAAGGGTTTTTACACAAAAATAGCGAAGGCAAGATCTTAATCTTAAAAGAAATAATCTTTACACTTCACCATCTGGACGCAATAAACAAACCTTTTTGTGCGTAATGAATAGTGCTGATTTCTGTATTGCTTTACTCAATATAGGAGTACGTGGCAGTGCAAGATGAAGTGGTTGTCAATTTAAAGTGGGAGCAGCCATCAGCAGCAGCACCACCACCATCTCCACCGCCACCAAAACAAGTGGGCTTTAAAGCCTTGCAGCAGCAGCAGACTGAAATAGGAGTTACTCTATGAAGAATGTGCACTGTCTCTACTTTTGGGTGTGATTTACTAATTACTGACCTATACCATAATGGATGGTAGTATGTACCACTTGGACAAGAAGGGGCCAGATGGGATTATAGATTATAGTAGTTTCTCCTTGTATTTTTTGGAAGTGAATATAAAGTAGAATGTGTATGTGCTCTGACTTTGAATATGTTAGTATTTTAGTGTCAGAGGCTGTAGAAGGAACAAAAGGAATACAACAAATTAGTGGGCATGGTATCAGCTTTATTCAGTATATACCAGCATGCATGCATTACTTGACTAATTTGTAGTCTTCCTTTTTCAATGTTTTTGAATCTTCAGACAGTGTAACTGTTTGTGGGTAGGTCGATGTTGCACAACCACCACTCAATCAAAGACCTGTTGATCTTTAAAATTCTTGATTTTTTTTTTTTTTTTTTTTTTTTTTGCTTTTTTATATCTTGTCATCATTCTTCTACAATGTAAACTTAGACAAGAATGAAACCTGTATTTCACTCTCATCTTAACAAAGGTTTAGCTTGTAACATCGAATCTTGTACGAGCCATCGCCTTGTGAATGAGTTGTGGAAAAATGGTGCAGGGACTGATAATGTTCATCAAGAAGAGCACAAGCTCTGAAGTTCAAGTGAATCTATAATCGAAGATGATTTAAATAGTTTTGTCCAACCAAACATCTGAAAAAAACATTCTAGTTCTTGAAAATATCAATGGTTTGACTACATCCGTTTCAAGTGATTCATTAGTCGATTCACTTGTACATCATTTGCAATCTTTAGCAGAGGAGCCGTAAAATTCATTTGATTGTCTTTCTTCGCGTTCACATGAAACTTTCTTTGCGTGCACCAGTTTGGGTATCAAAGACCATCCATTGTGTTTGTTTTTTACACCAAGTCTTTTAGGGACTTGTGGGTTATCTTCCTCAGCTTTTTTCTGCCTCCTCCTGATAACAGATATTGTACAATTTGCATGCGAGAGAATTATAGCTTCGATAAATCAGAACAAGATTTCATTAAACTGATTCTCTCGGCATTCTTGTGAAATGATTCGGTGAATGCAAGGCAATAAAATCAAATCATCGAATGGAATCATACAAGTCATGAACGCCACTTCGCCTATTAGTTATTGAAGACAATGATAATTGTTCATTCTTGTGAAATGATTCGTTGAATGCAAGGCAATAAAATCAAATCACCAATGGTATCATACAAGTCATGAATGCCACTTGGACTACTAGTCGTTGAAGACGACATTGATGAAGAGGTAGTCATGGAAGATTAACTCTACACAAATGATCGTCTTTCTAAGAAATGGTAGGATGCAGGCGCGATTTAAGGCACTAGTTCACTTCTACGATATTTGCCAAAACGATTTAGCGCACCAGATTAATCAAATACTGTCTAACGTAGAACAGGAAGCCACCATTTCTAATCTCAGTAAACGTATAGTTAACAGCCAAATCCCAAGGTTCATTAACAAAGATGAATATCAGGAAAATACAAGGATCTTATTCAGAATGGTTGGAGACGAAGAAAGTATTACTTCAAATAGACAGCATAAGGTCGAAATGGACACTGCGCATTGATGTTTGAAGACTAGCCAAAGCTATTAGGTGAAATCATCAGGGATATACAGAACTGCAGATTGCTTTATACTAATCCCAAAGAAAGATTGCCAGACTTCTTGAAAGCAAGGATGCACTCACGACTTATCAGCAACCTGCACATTCAAATTAAAATAAGTTGGTTACCGAGCTACCTTTAGATGATATTACGAATAAGAATATTCAGCAATATGATTGATATATGATCAGAAAACAAACATGGACTAATCACACGAAAGATTTAACAGCAATTAATACGTTTTACAAAGGGATACAAGCTCTACCTCCTTAAACAACACAACCAGCAAAAACCTCTATCCATATGAGAATAACTTCTTTATATCTCCACAGAAAGATCAAATTACTTCCCAATTATCTCAGGATGAAGATTTTTGCACTGTACACACACACAATAAGAAAGAAAATATTCCCCCCAGACTGCAAAGAGAGACCATCTAAGTTCAACTTCAGAACAACAAAAACAGATTCAGTAATGTAAGGATTCCAACAGATGGATATTATTTCGTATCCAGCCAACCACGGCCCTCACCCTCTAAGAAAAACTATCTAGAAGAACGGTGGAGCAAAAGCAAAAAATTCTCTCTATTAACTTGCTATGTCAACCATTATACTTGCATCATTACATGTCGGATATGAAGTAACGCAGCAACATGACATGTCGGATAGAAAAAAATTTCATAACAGTTAAATCAAAAGCTCACATAAAATGGAAAATCTTCTTATTTTCTTTGCCAATCATTGCCAGCATATGTTACCAGATGCTTCAGATATTGGAATGGCTTTTATGAAGTATTTGAAATCTTGCCTCTAGGGCATCCAAATTAGTAATGAACCATAGAACAGAATGGCTCAAGTATTGCCAGTATTCAGTAATGAACCAATCAGTTTTCACATTTTTTTCCTTTTTTCTTTCCGTATTTTTTAACAGGATGGGAGCAGAGAAGGGAAGAAATAAAGTCAAACATTAAATCATGACATCATAATCATGTCTAAATTGCATTAGGATAATTCAAAAGAAACAAAAGAACATTACATTAATAAATGATTTATTAATATATAAACCTTCCATTTCACAATGCATCTAAAAGACCTTTTACGATCATCATGAAGAAAACAAGTGCACCAGAATATCATCGACACCAAGTCACCAAAATCTATTCAAAAATCACCCACTGCAAAACATGATTTTAGAACTGAAGTTTGGTAAGGAAAATAACACACAAGCAACCGCATTGGTCGCAATATATCGTGCATCTGGCGAGGATGGTGAGGAGATTTGGTGGTGGAACAGACAACAAGATAGGAACACCATTATGCATTTCATAATCTTGATGACCACAAGTAGAAGCTTTAATTTGCGCCTAATTCTACAGCAATCCAACAATCAAACAAGAGATCTGAGACCCTTGATAAAATTCTTACACAGTACACCCGGTCATAGACCAAGCTCCAGCCGCCATCCATTATAATTCAACGTGAACAGAACACTACACAAAGATCAATAGCCAAATTGCCACTTTGGTACCTAATCGAAATATAATAACCAAAATACATACCCTTGACATCAGAAGTATGAAGTATTCACCATCATATTAAAGGAGTAATCTTTGTGTTTCCAAATACGAATACAACTGAAATTGTTATCTGTCTTTTACTGAGTACTCTATTACTCATTTCTGTTTTTGTTATATAACAAAGAACCACGACTGAATCCACCAATTGACATAAAATATGTATGTCTGTCAAAATTGGTTATGCGGCCCAATTTGTTCATCTACAAAACTCCATATGTGTTTATCTTTTCATTGTATTTGGATTTTGGAGTAACAGTTGAAGAATTAAATAGTGCCCTGATATTACATTTCTTATCTAGGTTCAGTTGAAAATCAAAATCTACCTGGCTTTCAAGTCAAACTAGCTTTTGCTTAAACTAGACAGCCAACGAGTCTACTTCCAATGAAATGTAAACGCCGTAGTTGTGGAACTAAACCATGCACGAGAGAGTCATTATCATATTAAACAGAACTAGCTTTACCTGGTTAAGTGGGTTGTCGGGAGATTTCTTCCACAGCTTCCAAATCAAATCTTTGTATTGTGTGTGTGTAAGACCTGGCTTCTCTTCCTTCAACCTTGGAAGCTCAGCTTCTTCAAAAGCCTACAACATATAAATTAAGCTAAAAACTTCAAGCATCATTGCACAAGTTCACTTTTAAGAGCAAAAAGGCAAACTATGTGTACATGCAACATGTGAAGGCGACACTCAAAACATATTAAAAATTGAGCAAAATGTCTGGACATATTTACAATAAAAAGACCAATAATACCTCAAAAAGAAAGAAAACTTTCAGAACTACAATGCATGGAAAAACAAGAAATTTAGGCCAAAATGGGAGGTGAACTATACATCCTGCAAGATAGCTACAAGATCATTTAAGATTAATCACCTTTCCTATGCTATAGACAAATTCTTGCTTAATTGCTTTCCACTTTCTTATTTTTCCTTTTTCCAAACACCATCATTCATTGAGGGGGGAAAACAGATAAAGAAGTAGATGAGGATAAAGCCCCTGGGTAACATCAAGGTAAAAATATAAAGAACAAAGCTTCCCTTCTTTTCCAGTAAGAGCAATTTTCAGAGGAACAGATGAAGCTCATCACATTCCTACTGTCACGACACACAAGAATAGTCTTCTCTTAACAGAATTCTCTGTAGATTAAAATTAAAGAGCTCTACAAAGTCTTTCGCAATATCCGTCAATTAAGAAACTCAATCTTTAAAAACATGTGTATTCTTCTTAAATAATATAATCAAAACACAAAATAATCTATTTGAAAATAAAACTGATCAGAAAACAGAGAATTGAATAATGGAATTGTACCTTAAAAGAAGCCTTGAGCCGCCTCTCCGGGTGCCTATCAGGAGGCAAATTATCCGTAACTGCCATCTGTGCAATCGCATCTTCCACTGTCCTGGCCTCGATAATTGAGTCATCGCGATTTGTATTCTCGACAAGCACCATCCTTTCATACTCTTCCTCGGCAGCGGTCCGGCTCTGCTTACGCTTCTCCTCCTCGATCCGCTTCTGCATAGCCGCCTGATCCTGCTCCCTCCGCCGTTGCAGCTCCGCCTCCGTCACCTTCGGCACGGGGATGGACACCCGGTTCGCCTTCTTATCAACCTTTTTCATGCTCTTCTCGATCTCCTTCTGTTCCTGTTCAGCCAAGAGGCGCGCCTCGGCCTTTTTAGCGGCAAGCTCAGCTTTCTTCTCGGCCTCCTCCTCGCGCTTCTTGGCGGCGCGTGACTTAGCCCCTTCGGCTTCGCGCCAGTACTGATCTTCCTTCTCTCGGCTTTCGCGATCCTTACGCTCGGCTTCAGTGGCGGTCCTCCGAGCCCTAGCTTCCTCCGCTTTGCTGTTAATTCCCATCTTTTTCGGCATCTTTACAAGCTGTTTTCTGTATCGATTGAATTTGCTCTCGAAAACTGTTTATCAGATTATTATGTACACAATGAACCGTCACCGACTAACCATATCCAGGCAAAAGGGAAGGGGAAGTAATAATTCGGGTAAAGGAAGAACATGGGCCGGGTGTCATGTACATTAAGCCCAAACTAACTTGGGGCCGTTTGGCCGAACATGGCTTGCATGTATAGGATAACAGTGCCAATAGGGTCGTAAATGGGTTGACCCGTTCGAGGGCTCGACTAAATTCATGGACAATTCGAACTCATTTTGAGACAAATCATTGATCAAGCTGAATTCACATTTTGGCGTGTTTGAGCTTGTGGGCACGAGTTCACAAGCTGGCTCGTTTGGGCCAGGTCATTTTTTTTTTTTGTGGAAATTACACTAAACCTTACTTTTCAAGACCCAAATTCTAAAATCAGATATGGTGTTTATTTTTTCAAAAATCA
>CAIGRH010130985.1:0-13742 GCA_903798295.1 Fraxinus nigra | reverse complement strand
TAAATTGACTTTATCTTTAACACTAGAGAGGTAACTACCTTTTTTTTTTTTCCCCTTTTACTCGTTTGTGATATGATTTCATCAGAACTCATGATTGCTTTGAAATTTAACAGAGTTACACGAGTTTTTGTTAAACCTAATTTTCTTTCCCCTCTTTCTAGCCGTGATGTATAAATCTGAAAACTTGTGTAGGCTTTTTATTACTTTACAAGGCATCGGCCGATATTTTTGCTGATTCTGGGATGATAATGTACAAAAGCTATTGTGAGGGTGTTTTATGAAGTGCTTCTCCTTCCAAAGTTGTGATTTTAATTGCATTTTTGCAAAAAATGTGTATAAAATACAAAATATAGTACAGAAATAACCACTTCATGTATATATATGTAACAAATTATGACAGAAAAATAGTAATACCAGAGAAGCTGAAGAAACAGAAAAAAAAAAACAGAGGAAAATAGAGGAACATGAGATCAGCAAGTTTAATATTTCAACTAAGTTTTATTACTTGATGAAAAAACTTAAAAACAGAGAATGAAAGAAATTGAACGTGCTGGTTGCTAATTGCAGTAGCTTACAAGAGCTATCTAGAGTGAGAAATTCTCCCAAAATTTCTTAACTAAACAAACTGAAAATTTAACGTGTTCCTAAACTTATTCACCAAACAAGAGACCAATTTCACTATAACTGACTCCTAAAATTATTGAAAAACAACTGACTCATTCAATATTAGAAATGGCAGCACTAAGTTGCACTAATTTGTAACACTCCCCCTTAGTGCAAACTTACTCTCAATTACACCAAGAGCTCTGCGAAATACTTCGAATTTGGCTTTGGCAAGTGTTTTAGTAAAGATATCAGCCACTTGGTCATGAGTTCGTATATTCTACAGCTTAATGTCTTGAGTTAATACCTTCTCTCGAACAAAAGGGAAATGAGTTTCAATGTATTTTGTACGTGCATGAAACACTGGATTTCCAGCAAGCTTTATTGTACTTTCATTATCACAATAAATGGGAACAGAGTAGTTGAAAGTAGAAACCATTTCTTAAATGAGCCTCTTAAGCCAAAGACACTCTTGAGTTGCCATAGTAGCTGCTACATACTCTGCTTCACTGCTTGAAAGAGCTACAATAGTTTGCTTTTTACTACACCAAGAAATTGCAGCTGAACTTGTAGTGAAACAAAAACCTGTTGTGGAGCGTCTGTCACTCACATCGCCAGCCCAATCTGCATCTACAAAACCACTCAAGGAAAATGACATATGCTGATTGTACATCAATCCATAACTTAGCGTCCCTGTTACATAACGAAGAATTCTCTTTGTTGCAATTAAATGACCCTCACATGGATTTTCCATAAACTGTGAAATGACTCCAACAGAATATACAATATCAGGTCTTGTGATAGTTAAATAAAATAAACTACCAACAATTTGTCGAAAAGGTGTTGCATCTTCCAATGGCTTTCCTTCATTTTTAGATAATTTCAGGCAATGTTCCATTGGAGTGGTCATTTCTTTGGACTCCCCCATACAAAAACGAGTTAGTAATCTTGTTGTTATCATTTTTGAGAGACAAAATAACCATCTGATTTTTCAATTTCCAGGCCAAGAAAACAACTAACTTCACCCAAACTCTTCATTTCAAAACGAGTTGACAAGGCATCTTGAAGAAAGGTTATTTCAACATTGTTATCTCCAGGAATGATCATATCATCAACATAAAGAAGCAACACGATGCGCATTGCGGATGTTTTTCTAATAAATAAGCTTGGATCTGCATTAGAAGACTTAAACCCACAAAACTCAAGATATTGAGCAATCTTACCATAGCACACACGTGGAGCTTGTTTGAGGCCATACAAAGCATTCTTAAGCCGGCACACATGACTAGGAAATTCCTTAGAGATAAATCCTTGTGACTGCTCCATAAAGATATCACGATCTAGCTTTCCATAAATGAATGCATTCTTCGCGTCTAGTTGCCATAATTTACAACCTTTGTAAGCAGCCAATGAAATAAGTGTTCGAACAGTCACCATTCTAGCAACAGGGCTGAAAGTCTCCTCGTAGTCTAGTCCATATTGTTGAGAGAAACCACGAGCAACAAGACGGGCTTTATACCTATTAATTGTGCCATCAACTTTCTTCTTCAACTTGTAAACCCATTTACAAGTAACCAAATCAACGTTCTTTGGCTTTGGAACGAGCTCCCAAGTGTCGTTCTTGTACAAAGCTGACATCTCATCCTGCATTGCCTCTTCCCATTTAGAATCACCTTGAGCTTCATTGTAAGACATCGGCTCATTTTCATACGAATCTCCCATCAAAAAACATGACAAAATAGAGCAATGATTTAACTGAACTTCATAATCAGCTAGATGATTGGGTTGCTTTCTTTGTCTAGAAGACCTTCGAATTGTAGTCCCAACTGTTCGTCTTGCTGAATATTTTCTCCATATGGAATAATATTGCTCCCCCTTTCACCTATCTTAACATCACTAGAAAAAGGCCCAAGATCAACTGTGCTACTGTCCTTGTTATCAACTTGATGTGATGACACTTCATCAAACACTACATCACGAGAAACAATAACATTCTTTGTGTCTGGATCCATACATCTACATCCTTTCCTATGAGTATCATAACCAACAAAAATACAACGCCTTGCTCTAGGATCAAGTTTAGTCCAATTATTTTTTAGTATATGGACATAACAAACTAAACCAAAAACTCGAAAATAACTTACATTTGGTTTGTGCTGGTATAATGCTTCAAAAAGGGATGATTCTGTCCCTGGCCAAAGAGGTAAACGATTTATAACATGACAGGCAGATTGAATAGCTGCTGCCCACAACTCCTTTGCAAGGTTCTTTTCATGCAACCATGACAAGCATATAGCCGTTAGATGTGCCAACTTGCGCTCAGCAACCCCATTTTGTTGTGGGATTTCTGGACAAGTCATTTGACGTCAAATCCCATGCTCCCTGCAATATTCAAGGAATTCATTTGACATGTATTCCCCTCCATTATCGGTGTGTAAACACTTTATCGGCAGCCCAAATTCCTTCTCCACCTACTGTTTGAATTGAATAAATTGGAGAAAGCTTCACTTTTGTATTCCAAGAAATATACCCAAGTGAATCGAGAGAAGTCATCCACAATAACCATCACATAACGAAAACCAGCAGAATTGGGTAATTTTGTTGGCCCCATAAGATCTGAATGAACCAGTTGTAGTGCAATAGAAGATCTATTCTTTGAATTTGGGAAAGGAAGACGATGTGATTTTCCATATTGGCAACTAGCACACACCACATTAGGATGAAAATGTTTAAAGAGAGGAACTCCTTCGACAAGTGTCTTTGTGGATATTTTCTGCAACAACTGATAACCAACATGGCCTAGCCGAGCATGCCAAAGTGCTGCACTTGCATTTTGGCTTGTCTTTTCTACATATGCATCACTTGTAGACAAAACATATAATGATTCTTTCCTTTGTCCAGTAAGTAAAACATCAGCAACAATATGTTTTACATTTGAAAGAATCTGTACATTATTTGGACAAAAAAAAAAAACATACCTCCCAGAATCAACTAATTGAGAGACCGAGGCGAGATTCTTTTTTAAACCTGGAACATGATAAACATTTTTTTAGAGAAATGCCATCATCATTTGAAATATCAGCATTGACATTGAAAACCCCTTCTTTAGCTACAGGAAGCAATGAATTATCAGTTGTCACAATGACTCTTTTTTCACAATGCGGTTGAACATCACAAAGTAATGAAACGTTTCCAGTTGCATGATGAGAGCAACCTGAATCAATGATCTAATCATTGTTGTAGTCCATGGAAACATTAGCATCAATATCTATATCAGTCTGCAGCACTTCAGAAGTCATGTTGGCCGGTTGATCGACAGTTTCAATGGATAAACATTGCTTCCATTTGGGCGGTTCAAATTCACTAGATTCACGTGCAACATTTGCTACTGCTTTTGTGAGATCAACACGGAAATTTTGTTTAATGTGACATGATTTCCCACATCGACTACACACTACATTCACCCGACAATCACGCTTTATAGGTCCCAGCTTTCCACCCCTGTAACAAGCTCTTGGATTTCCCTTGGATTGTCCTCCAGTTTTGGACTGCTTACCATCTCTTGAATAGTGCTTAAGAGGAAAAATTATTTTTTTCTTAGTCCTTGGTGTAAAGAACATCCTCAACTTGAGAGAGAGACTTGTTGCTATTGTTGGACATTTGTTTCAGCAGTGCTTCATGATTTGAGAGCAGATTCTCCAACTTAATGATGGTGGGTTGATTTGCTCACCCTTGTATCGAAGAGATAAAGGGCATAAACTCTTTTCGCAGTCCACGAATGAGATGACGACACAAACAAGCATCACTAATAGGTTCCTCCGTATCCAATTCTAAAATATCAGAACACAAGGTTTTAAGTTTCAAAAAATATTCTAAAACTGAAAGGTTACCTTGAGTCATCCCAGCAAGTTCATTCTCCAAAAATTGCAGCCTCATCGTGTTATTTTGAGTGAACATCCTTTGAAGTGTATCCCACACTTTCTTTGGTGACTCCTCATCACGAACATGCTCGATGTACTCTTTACTAATCAATGTTCGCAAAGCAAATACAGCTTTGCCACACTTTATCTTCAATTTCCTCTTCAACTCAACATTCTGTGGTATATCTTTTGGAATTATATCGTCCCCAGAAATAAGTTCCCACAAATCCTGTCATTGTAGATGAGCTTCCATGCATAGCTTCCAATAACTATAAGTGTTACCAACAAGTTTTCTAGAGAGACACTGCTTCCACCGTTCATCTTCTTTGAGTAATAAAATCAAACACTTGATAGGCAACCAAGCTCTGAAACCATGTAACAAATTATGACAGAAAAATGGTAATAGCAGAGAAGCTGAAGAAACAAAAAAAAAAAANCAAAGCAAATACAGCTTTGCCACACTTTATCTTCAATTTCCTCTTCAACTCAACATTCTGTGGTATATCTTTTGGAATTATATCGTCCCCAGAAATAAGTTCCCACAAATCCTGTCATTGTAGATGAGCTTCCATGCATAGCTTCCAATAACTATAAGTGTTACCAACAAGTTTTCTAGAGAGACACTGCTTCCACCGTTCATCTTCTTTGAGTAATAAAATCAAACACTTGATAGGCAACCAAGCTCTGAAACCATGTAACAAATTATGACAGAAAAATGGTAATAGCAGAGAAGCTGAAGAAACAAAAAAAAAAAACAGAGGAAAATATAGGAACGAGAGATCAACAAGTTTGATATTTCAACTGAGTTTTATTACTTGATGAAAAAACTTAAAAACAGAGAATGAAAGAAACTGAACGTACTGGCTACTAATTGAAGTAGCTTACAAGAGCTATTTATAGTGAGAAATTCTCCCAAAATTTCTCAACTAAACAAACTGAGAATTTAACGTGTTCCTAAACTTATTCACCAAACAAGAGACCAATTCCACTATAACTGACTCCTAAAATTATTGAAAAACAATTGATCCATTCAACATTAGAAATGGCAGTAGTAAGTTGCACTAATTTGTAACATTGATAACACAAATATTTATGGGTTTGAGCTAATAATAGAAATAAAAATCTTTTAGTATTGTTTTGAGGTTACTATTAGCCTTGTTTGACTTGTGTTTATAAATTGTTTGTAAAAACTGGAGTCACTTTTTATTCAAATAAAAATCTTTTAAGCATCATTTCGAGGTTACTTTTAGCCTTGTTTGACTTATGTTTATAAAAACTCGAGTCACTTTTTATTTACAGATTTGATAGATTTGTAAGTACTAGTCACTTATCCACTACTTCTTCTACCTATTTATAATTTAAACAATTTATACCTACTTCCCAAATCTTCAAACCTTTGCGTGCACCACTCTTGATCAATATATCCACAATCAACCGACGAAGTTGATCGAATGCCACTCGATCAATGATAACTTGTGATAAAGCTAAACATATTGCAGAGAAGAAATTGTTGTCAATTTTTATATTCCGCAAGTGTATGGATTTTAACAAGTAATATAGTAGACCAATGAGTTCGAATATCGTTCCCACGAGGACTATTATCTAACAATTGGTTAAATTATTCCTAACAAATAATAAAGTTTGTCATTGATGTCTAAATTATTCTAACTAAACTAAATTAATTTAACGTACACAATTTATCGAATTTGGGTTTTAAAAGTATGAATGTGGATGCGAGGATTTACAATTTTACCTATGGACCCCATTTAATTTGCAAATCAAGATTCATTATTATTGTAATGTACGGTCGAATTCTTCTAAATTATTCAATTTACCTCTCTCGAGTTTTTCTTAAGTCATTTAATTAATTCAATTTCATATCTCTATGTGAATCAATCTTATTTAAACAAAATTTAGTTTTAAGAATCTATCCAATGATTGCAATAATTGGTATAAATACCTCCACACGTTATACTAAATTATTGGATTTTACTGTGGTCCAAATCTAACACTTGGCTCTTGATTTGTATTGAATTCACAAAATCATTGAATAATTGGCCAAAGAATTCAAAACATTAAATTCATGAATAAACTCAACACGTATGCATTTAAAGAACTAGAATATTAAATAAAAAATATAAATTGTCACACATAGAATATATTGTATGAATTTAGGTACTTATAATAATGAAATAAAAACAAAAAGTATAGAGTTAACAACGAGGTTTTGAAATCTTGATCATGTAAAGAATTGGATCTTACACCATGGATATTGCACTAAGAATTTTCTTTAATCTCAAAAGTCTTCAAATCCTATTTCTTGCTCTTTTGATCTTGATGATTATGTGTTTTTCTCTCCCCCCAAATTGTGTGGAACTACCTCAAAAGTGTCAACAACTTATATTTATACTCATTCTCATGTTTGTGTCAAATATAGGATTTTTATGGGCTTCAAAATGGGTCAAAACGCGCCCTAGATACAACCATGCGGCACCTCGACGCTATGCGAAGACAGCGTGGTGGTGCCTTAGGAGATAAAAATTGCAATGCACTTCTTTTAATATTTTTATCATAACTTTCTCTCCTGATATCCGATCGAGGCAATTTAAATTGGGTTGTAAAGATAACTCAAAGGGCTACAACTTTATTAGAAATATTTGTTTTTCAATTAGAACGTTTACTAGGCCAAAAATGAGTCTCAATCTTCGACTAAAAATCTGGAACATCCTTTTGCGGTTGAAAATTGATTTGTGAAAATATTTTGGTTATATTTAACACCTTTGACTTCTAATTGCATCCATTTGACCCCTAACACTCTCAAATCTTCATCATAAGTTCCGGCACAACTTTTGAGTATTTATATTTTAGTTCTCAAACTTTGGATCTTGCCACTTTTTTCGCCAATTTGTACTTTCTTTCTTTCATCAAGTTTCACCTAATAAACGAAATATACAATAAATTATACTATAATTGTTTAAAAGAACTATTAAATATCTATATTTTTAGGTCCAAATAAGTGTATAAAATACACTTATTAAACACTCATAAACGTAAGCATTTGTTTATTCTAAAAAAAATCATAACCTAACTTAACAAACACACAAACATGCAAAATATTTTGGTTAGAGAACATGTCATTTTGTCTCAGGATTAAAATCATTGTATTAAATCTATAAACAATTTCAGAGTCGCATTACCAAAATCAATATCTACTTTTACAATGTAAAATTGATGTGTGTGAAAAGAATTAAGTAAAACGCTATAAATTCACGAGTTGTTTCGATTTCCAACCCTCGATAGTCCAATGTTTACCTTCATCGCTTGTAAGATTCACATACCCCTAAACTTTTTTTTTACTCATTTCCCAGTGTGTGATCTAATGTTGAATCTTTATACCAACTCCTCACCCTCTTTGATTTAAATGTATCTCCCTAATTGTAAGTCGATACTTCAACAAATAAGAATTTTCAAACTTTGATTACTTCAACCTCTAAGACTCAACTAGGCTAACAATCCATTGTCAAATATCTAACTTCGTCAAATAAGCGTTTGAGACTTAATCAAGGCATGTATTGTGTAAATACATAATTATTTTTTTATCTTATGTGCAGACTTCTCTCCATTAAACTTTTTAAATGACCATTGCAGTGAGTTTTAGGCCAATGATTCTCAAGTCAAATGAAGATAGGGCACCAGGTTTTTGGATACCCTTGCAAGTTTAATCACTCAAATTATAAAGGCTACGAAAAGACGTTTCACAATGAGATAGCATGCTCGCTCTCTCTCTCTCTCTCTCTCTCTCTCTCTCTCCATGATTAGTGCAAAGCCTCTCATTAAACACTCATTTTCAAAAATAGATCCATAACTTAAGATTTTCACCTAATTTTCATCATATTGGCATTAGACAATTCACACAAGAATTTACACACATGAAATTCTCATTCATATCCATATTTCCATACAACAGTAAAATCACTCTCAAATTAATTTAAATTTGGTCGAATGATATATATTGTAGTAATTTTTGGGTTTAGCATTTAAGTTCTACTATTTCAACCTATTAAGCATATGGATCAACTCATTACTTTATAATGCTAAAATTAATTCATGTGTCCAAATAGTGTCAAGTTTTACATGGATAAGAATCAATTAATTTAAGATGTAATATATCCACAATTCATAAATTAATACATAATTTCAAATATATTTGTCGGCAAGGCTACCTAACCCACGCAATAAACAAGAAAATCATTTTTTAATTTTTAAATCTTTTTATATATAAAAAAGAAATAGAAACACACAGTGACATAAGAATAATAAAACTAAAAATTCAAATTTTTTCCACACCAAACTTAAAGTAGACACCGTCCTCAATGTTTTAAAGTCTAGGATAGCACATATAGAGGTGGGAAAGAAAGGAAGAAAGTACTTCCCAAATTTTCTGTCTGATATTTGAGATAGCTTGTTGGATCAGTTGATTCTTTTTTCTTTTTTTCTTTTTTTTTTTATCTAAACTACCTTTTGCTTGATATCTATGTACCTTTGAAAAATGAAAGAAGATAAATATAAGAGTTAAGAGACACTTTAAAAGCAATAATGTGGCGTATATGATAACCATAATTTTTTGACATCCCAGGAGCTTTGAAAAATGTGCCACATATCTTTCCTACTATTTTTGACTCAAATATATGATTTTCTTTTAATAGGCTTAATACCAATATGATGATCCTCTTATTGAAACAGAAACATGCCTCAAATTAATGCATCTTAATAGACTATATGCAATGCAAATACATAAAGCATAATAAATAAAAGGGTAAGAAATTCGATTGCCTCCCAATAAACGCTTAATTTAACGTCTTTAGTTAGAATTTTGCACAAGTGCTTCATGACACTTTGAATATGACTTTTGAGGTCCTGCTTAACTATGTTCCATATTTCACACGTCATCCAAAATAGTACTTGCTCTTTTGAATACAGTGTTATTTGCCTAAATTGTCCAACTCGAACTCAACCAAGAGTACTTCAATTTCCTCATCGACCTTAATCACAAATTCAATGAAGTTGGAGACTTGCATGCTAATCTCATCTTCTTTGAAAGCCACTAATTGCTTTGGTTCGTTCGTGATTAATTTATTCGTTTCTACATGTTCTTCTTCTTTAGTTGGTTCCTCGGATTGAATAATGAAGAGATTCCCCATTGGCATGTTATTTGGCTCATATGAAATTACTTGATCTTCAATTCGTTTATATTTTTGCATGATGATGTCTCCCGTAACTATTTCACCGTCATCATATTGTTCATATGGATCATCAAATATAACCTTCCTTGCTTCCTCTAGAGTCACCACTAACAAGCAATTTTTTGTAAGATGCAATGCACCCCACTATTCAAAGGCCGGTCTAATCTCCCCATACACAATATATTTGATATTTAGTCCTTTCGGAAAGCCATCATTATCAAATACAATAAATTGATCGTATCCCCACTTTTTAAATTCTTGTCTGAAGAGGAATTCTCCAAAGAACATGTCACCTTCATTTAAGTTGGGATCAATCATTGTGATGTTTTTATCTCTTGCTTCTTTTTGTTCCCTATCAATGGAATAAAGAAAAACAAGTAAATAAATTGAAAAAAGTAAAGAAAAAAAATCAAAACTAATGCAAGAAATAATTAAAACTAATATTAAATAAAAATTGTCTCCGACAGCGACGTCAAATACTTGTTGTCCCGCAAGTGTACAGATCGTAATAAGTAATATAGTGGATCAATGAGTCCGGATATCGTTCTCACGAGAACTACTATCTAACAATTAGTTAAATTATTCCTAACTTTAATTTGACCGAAAAGAAATAATAAAATTTGTGATTGATGTCTAATTTATTCTTATTAAACTAAATTAATCTAACGTACACAATTTATCGAATTTGAGTTTTAAAAGTATGAATGTGGATGCTAGGATTTACAATTTCACCCATGAATCCCATTTAATTCGCTAATCCAGATTCATTACTATTATAGTGTTCGATCGAATTCTTCTAAAGTATTCAATTTACTCCTCTCGAGTTCTCCTTAAGTCAATTTATGAATCAATCTTAGTTAAACAAAATATTAGTTTTAAGAATTCACCTAATGACCGCAACAATTAATATATGTATCTCTACACGTTACACTAAATTACTGAATTTTATTATGTGGTCTAAAGCTAACACTCACCTCTCGATTCGTAATAGATTCACAAAATTATTGAATAATTGGCCAAAAAATTCAAAGTATTAAATTTATGAATAAAATAAACACATGCATTTAAAGTACAATCGAGTTTTGAAATCTTGATCATGGAAAGAATTGGGTCTTGCACCAAATCGTCTTCAACCTCAAAAGTTTTCAAACCCTAATTTTTGCTCTTTGATCTTGATGATTATGTGTTTTTCTATCCCCCAAATTGTGTAGAACTACCTCAAAAGTGTCAACAACTTGTATTTATATTCATCCCCACATTTGTGTCGAATATAGGGTTTTTATGGGCTTCTAAACGAGTCAAAACACGCCCCATATACATCCAGGATAGCGTGGTGGTGCCTTTCGGAAGAAAATCCGCATTACACTTCCTTTAATATTTTTATCATAACTCTATTCCGATATCCGATTAAGACGATTCAAATTGAGTTGTAAAGATGGCTACAACTTTATTAGAAATAACTATTTTCCAATTCGAACGTTTATTAAGCCAAAAAAAGGGTTTCAATCTCCGTCAGAAAACTTGGAACATCCTTGTGCGGTTAAAATTGATTTGTGACAATATTTTGGTCATATTTCACTTCTTTTGACTTTTAATTACATCTATTTGACCTCTAGCATTCTCGATCTTCGTAGTGAGTTTCAACACAACTACATTTTAGTTCCCCAACTTTGAATATTGCCCCTTTTTCGCCAATTTTCACTTTTTTCAATTCCACTTCATCTCATCGAGTTTTACTTAATAGACGAAATATACAATAAATTATACTATAACTGTTTAAAAGAACTATTAAATATCTATATTTTTAGGTCCAAATAAGAAATTAACAATTTTATTGATTTTGTACCCAAAATAGGACGAAAATAATAACATTTGCTTGCACAAATCAATCAGCATTTGAGAATACATTTATATACAGTAGAGTGAGGTTCCAAAAAAAAAAAAAAACTAGTATAAAATCCTTGAATTTCTGCCTCCAACTCTGTACCTTCTTATGTAAGTGTTTCTAAACTGCAAAACTCAATACCTCCAAATGCAAAACAGCACTTCCACACCAATAACATGGGTCCAGAATTAGACCCGAATAAAAAACTAAAGATTTTCCCACTGTAATATCCAATAAGGTTTAATATGGTGTACCAAACGTGCACATAAGGTTCCTCGTCTGTGACTCTTATTTATCGTATATTTTCAATCTATATTGTCAAGGCCCTCCATTATGATTTTCAGAATCAATCTCACAGTATAAAACACCTCTACCTTCTACATCCTCCAACTGATGGAGCTCGCTATCATGAGATGACTCACCAACTCCCGTCTGTGACTTCGACGTGCAGCTTTCAGTTGTTATATCCACCTTTCGGGATTCATCTTTGACAGAGGCTGACTTTACGAGTGTACGAGCCTCAACTAAGTCTGCAACTCTCATCTTCAAAGACGCATTGTTTCATTAAATGTCAAAATTTTGTCAGGCTAAGATGATTATTTTGACATACACAACAAAAAAGACAAAACGAGGTGAATATGTAGAAGATAATTAAAAGCCAAAGAAATGTCTTGAGATCATTAGTAGCCACTCCCTATGCTATCATTTAAAGGCCAAAGGATCCCAACCCTCGTAATATAAATGTAACCTATTTCTGTGCATTTATACCTGCAATGGCTTCATCACAGTCGACTCTTGATCATCAGTTTTCCCGAGTGCTTCTTCAGCTTGTAACTCCATCGAATCGCGTAATAGCTGACTCAGAAACGTGACATCATCAGACATAACACCGAGCCCTTTCAAAAGTTTGGAGCCTAGCTGTAAGCTTGTCTGCAAAATAAAACATAATGAGAATCTCTGCTAAAATTAATTCTTTACCTAGGATCAATTCAAGTACCTCTGTGTTTTCAAGAATGGCATCTGTTGCACCTGCTTTCTTCAGATCTAACAAATGCATAATGTCCTGAGCACGGGCATATATAGGGACCTGCAGAGTAGAGTTTTCATCCATGCATTAGCATTGTAAAGAAGCTAATACAAATTTCATTTCTTTGGACAAGAAAATGAATTGAATGTTCATACTTTGCCATGTTTGGTAAGAGCATGACAATCTCAACTAAAGGAAAACGAGTTAGAGCTTAACAAATTTCTTTGAGAATAAAAGTTTAATTTGCACGTCAAGGTAGGAAACTAATATTGATGTTTCACACTTCTAGGAAATGTAGAAGAGGCTTTTAGTTACAAATATCTGCCAAAGTGTGCCTGAACGCCTACTAATATAGTTTTCTTATTTTCTTCTTTTCCATTTCATAGCAAGCATTCTACATACATGGAGATTGAACTTATAATTTTCCGTTTCTTTGATCATTTTCTGAATATGGATGCATGTGTTTTGTGTGTGTGTGTTGAGAGAGTGGAAGCGAAAAGAGTACCCCAGGGTAGGCAAGCCGAATCCGCTGAACAGCTTCAATTGTCCTCCTTTTTCCGGTATACATGACCATTACAGCTTTAGGAGAACTAATGCCAGCAGACTGCAAAACTGCTGGACGGGAGCCATCGCCATAAAGAACAGGGAAACCAAGTTTTCTAGATGCCTGTTATGGTGATGACAGAATAACATTTATGCAATCCATAAGAGAAACCCTAACTTTTGAGCACAGGCCAGAAAGAATCACATTAGGTTATATTTTCCTTTTTTATCAATGCTATGCTAAGTAGAAAGTTCGTGAAACTGCCAAGGAAAGAGTATGGCATGATTTGGCACAGTAGCAAAAATAGATGCCAACTCATGAGCAATTAGGTGAATAAAACTATATCCAATCAACAGCTAAAGATGATCCATACAGGAAGTAGCATAAAAGTTTTGATCCCTTCTCTAGAAAAATAAGAGTTCTATTTTCCACTTTATTAGGTGCTTGTTTGGCAGTGCTTTTAATTGCTTATAAACTCTTAAGTCTTGCGGAATGTGTGGATAATAAGTGGGTAGCAAGT
>CAIGRH010130979.1:0-20346 GCA_903798295.1 Fraxinus nigra | reverse complement strand
CACAAAGTGTTCTTTTTAATTTTGTGGGTCAATTATTCAACTACCATAACTTTAAAAAAAAAAGTGTCTACCGCAACGTTGAAAAAACGCTGCAAAAGGGTCTACCGCAACGTT
Source organism: Fraxinus nigra (assembly GCA_903798295.1). NCBI lineage: Eukaryota > Viridiplantae > Streptophyta > Magnoliopsida > Lamiales > Oleaceae > Fraxinus > Fraxinus nigra. The sequence goes on along the minus strand of CAIGRH010130979.1, from coordinate 20,232 downwards.
GAAAAAATGCTGCAAAATAGGTCTATCGCAACGTTTAAAAAAGCGCTGCAAAAGAGGTCTTTCGCAATGTTTAAAAAACGCTGTAAAAAGTCTTCCCTCAACTGCAATACTGAACTTCGCAACACTTGGAAAAAAGCTGCAAAAGGTCTACCGCAGCATTTTTTGGCCGCTGCAAAAGGTGTTTTTGGTGTAGTGTAGATACATTTTTCTACTGAATGTTTGGCATATAAATTGTTTTTCCTGCATTGATTTTTGCAGCGAGACATTCTTTAGAGAAAATAACTCCATTATCCCATTGTGCCACGAGTTTGAAGTTTATGTTTTTTATTTCCATCATAGCCGATGTTTCCTGAAATTTGTTTTTCATAATCAATTTGTCTAATTTTTATTTTTATATTAGCCTTTGAGGAAGGTCTCCATTGTCTTGGTTTGAAAGTTTTGGTGATTGTTTTTCTACCACAATGACCTTAGCTCTCCACTTTTGATTGTTTGAAACAATTTTTGGTATTAGTTGGTATTGTTTTTCCATTCTAAGGTTGTATTACATTGGGAATGGAGGTTTTCTGATTTTGTACTTGGGTTTTTTTGAAAAGCTGATGAAGCGAGTGTTTGCAATGAAAAATTGGGGATGAAGCCCTTTTATAAATATTTGTGTACAGTAAATTTTTAATCAAAGTTTAAAATATATCAGTACACATAATTTATTGGTAGAAATTAGTGCTCCAATTATCAGGTATGGGCAAGCGAATCAGTCAGTGTTGAAGTTTCATCAAGATATGGGCACATAAATCAATTTAGTGAAACTTTATCAATATACTTTATTGGTAAGAAATTACTGCTCCAATTATTTGGTATGGGCAGTTCGTTGAAGTTTCATCAAGGTATGGGCAAGTAAACCAATTTAGTTAAACTTCATCAAATACAAGAATGACCAAAGGATTACTATTGAGTAAAAATCAGGCCACATATGTAAATAAATATGATTACACCTTTACTGAAGGTACTAATATATATGATTATTATACTTACAATTACCTGGCTACGTATGAGATAGGTATGGCAAGCAAATCAGTTCACTATTGAAATATGACTAAAGCTATCATTATATGAAATTGTTGACATAAATTGATTATATGAGATTGGTCAGTTATAAAAATGAATATATTATTGAAAAATCACAAAGAAAGGAATATCAAAGGTGTAGATAAATTTTTTGTTACAGGGAGATAATCATGAAAAAATGTAGGAATTTCAATAGAAGACGGTGTGCGGAGACATCTTCGCAGAGTGCGGAGACGGTCTCGGTTCGCACGGAGACCGTGTCTCCGAATGCACGAACATCGTCTGAAACCTAACCGTTTTGGGCGGCAATTAGGTTTAAAATTTTTAAAAATACATCACTTTCAAGCTTATGAAATATGTTTGCATGCTCACAATGGTAGGAGAAAACTCAACAACATTTATAAAAGGGAAGTTAGGAAAGAGAATGCATACAAAGATAGCATTAGAAGTGTTTTCAATCTCTCCACTATGAGACAACTAAGTATGTAATAAGTTTAATTTATTGTTTGTCATGACACATGAGAAAAATTAAATTTGAACGAGTGAAGTGACTCTCATGAGCAACAATAGTAGCATCATGGTACACTCTTTAACAATATACTCATGCGATTTAACAATATGTTTGTCATCATACATCATCGGCAATATATCTGTCATCATACAATTTGGTCTTTCCATCAAAATTGTGAGTAGGAACAGAAGAATTGGATATATAAGAAATAAAAAAAATGTGAAAAATGTGAAAAATTGGATATATATAAGAAATAAGAAAAATAAAAATAAAAATGCCTGATTTATAACAAGGAAGAGATGAACATTGCTCACGAAGTTTGGTCTCACTAAAAAAATTATCATGATAATCTTCAATCATACATCATTGACAATGTTGGAAAGTAAAAGATGAAATAGAACAAGTTAAATTGACACCATTACTTAAACTAAAAATAATCTATCAATCAAAAGGAATGTAACATATAAGATTCTTCTATGAATTTCATATGCTTAAAATTTCCAATTAATGACTTAATGATGAATTAAAAAAAACATAGCAGAATTCTAACTATAAGAAGCTATTTGTAAATTTTTATTTATTGAACTAAAATGGTATAAGCATTGCTTAAATGGTTAATTGCTACGTATTAAATCCAAGAATTCATGATAAACAATATTTTTTGTGCAACAAGTATGTAATTTATGTTTGACAGAAGATTTAATCAGAAATTTTATATTTCCTCGTCTTCTAGCCTTGGATACTGCAACATATAATTGATCATGTGAGAATACATGTTTAGGAAGATATATGCTAACAAAATCTAGAGTTTGACCTTGAGCTTTGTTAATAGTCATAGCAAAACAAGAACACACTTGAAATTGAATTCTTTTAAATGGCACTAACCGTTTATCGCTTTCAAGTGGAATGAATGGAATCCTAAGTAAAAACACTTATTTTTCACAAAATCCTCCTATTCTAATTTTAGCTAAAATCACAGTTTGTTTAAAGTCACGATAGATAATTCTAGTCCCATTTCATAAACCTTCAGAAGGATTAATATCTAGAATAATATCATAAGTACTTTATTGCTCTTTATTTAAATTCTTAGTACAATGCATGTCTAACCCAACATTGATATTTGTAGTTTCTTCAATAATCATGGTTTCGAACATATCATCATCGTTGACAGTAAAATCAAAATCTACCAAGTAGTAATCATTTATACTTTTACCAACAATCTCTAAGAAAGAACTTATACAATGCAGTGCTTTCATCGAAGCATCATGTTGTGTTAGACCTTTATGTAAATCATCTTATATCATAAAACCCATAAATTTGTCCCGCAAAGTTTTTGGACTCGTAGGGCTACATAAAGTTAACACATTGGCAAAGAGTTGATGCAATAATATGGGGCATTTGATAATTTATCGCTTTAGTTAAACACATCTCAAAATAGTTATTACCACTAAGAAGACCATGTAAAAGTACTGCTTCACAATAAGTAGACATAATAACACCATTAATTGTTCTCAAATCTTCAAAAGATTTTGGTCCTTTAATATGGTTTAGTAACACTTGTAAAAAATATCTTTTACCCTCAGATGAATTAGCAGTGACTATTCTACCAATAACATTTTCCTATTTTCAAGGACTCCAAATTCAAATGGATGCATTCCATACAAAATGTGTAGGGAATTCTTTGTAGAGTAAAGTCCTTGCCTTTTGATTTGATATATTCATTTTAAAAAGTTCAGTTAACATTATTCGGTGAACAAAGTCTTTATTTATAACTTTTGATAAATCATGTGGCTCATTGTATGTAACTAAGCATCTTAGTATGTAATTTTAAAGAAACTACTGTTGAAGACATATCAAATAAATCAAAACTAAATATCCTTCACATAGCTTCAGGTGCACATATCCATTTAACTGATTGGTAACTTGTAATCTCATCAATAAAGTGCTCATTTGTTTCTCTATTAAGAGTAAAATGAATACGATCATATCCTTTATCTATGTACTTGTATAAATATGTAATAGCTTTAACAGAAAAACATATCTCCACATTAATGTGGCAATCATATTTAGCTAAAATGTAAGGATTATATGGTACAACCCACTTATTGTCTAATAAACAGTCTCTTACTTACTTACACCATCATTACAACGCTTATAAAGTGGGTATGAATCATTACCTAACAAAGTATGTTTAATGTATTCTTTTTTTGTATTTATTTTTACATACACGATTTTTCTCCATGCAAAAATTGTTAGGATCCAAATGTCCACAAGGACCATGCATCATCCATTTTACAACATCTACATGTAAGTGAGGGTATTTATTTTGGTCTGGTATCTCACGCAAGACAATTTCGTCAACTTGTGAATGGTTTCTAATATTAAAACTTTGTTTAAATATTAGGAGGAAATGAGAATGAGGTAATCCTCTTTTTTGGAATTCAATCACATAAACATATGCAACTATAGGACCTAACAATTCTTTCTTAACCAAATCTATTTTCAATTCTTCAAGCTTGGCACGATCCAATCATTCGTTTCTTACATGCCTTTAAAACTACAAAAAATAAAAAAAAAACAACTAAAAATATTCCCAAGATAAATAAATTTATTTACTAAAGAATAAATCACTATAATTAACTGTAATTAATAAAATTTACCATGATCTTCTATTTCCAAAAGTTGATCCACTGAATTCACATTATTAATGTCAACTAAATTTTAAGGGACTCGAACTTGTGAAGCATTGACGTTTACCTTCTCAATACCTTCATGCCATCTAGGTTCACCATAGGGGAAAAATAATAGATATTGAAGTGGATCATAACCATAATAGTATTGAACTTTATATGCATTACCTGAATGTTCATAAATTAATAAATCTCGAAGTCGAATATTTGCAGATGGGTCTTTGTCAACCCACACTATAGCCACTTGTTCTGATGTTGACATGTTATATATTCTCACACCTCAATAAAATACGACATGATTCTAAATTAGTAACTTCACTTAATGATAGAAAGAAATTAAAATATGGATTTTTTAAAAAAAATCTCTATCAACTTTCGTAAAGTCAATTCACAAAACTTGTCTGAACTGTTGAGTCTATTATGAATTTCATTTTCACTTTCATAGCAGTTTAACTGTAAATATGTAGGATTCCCATCAATTGTACAATTGGGTTTATGAAATGGTACACTTGTCCTTAAACTCTGAAAGTATATATACCTTTATTATTTTTACACAACTCTCTATCACATTTAACACCAAACGAAGTGAATGCAAAATGATTGTTGTAACTATGAAAAACTTTTTTAAAAGCGAAAGCCTTTTCTGATTTAGAAGTAAATAACTCATATAGTTTAGGAGACATATTATGTAATTGTAATTTCACTCTCCCATCACAACAACAAAAGCCCTTGATTTTTCTACAGAATTTTTTTGCACCACAATGTGTGCAAATTGTACAAGATGGCAAGACATAGGGTTCGAAATGAATACTTTTTGTATGAATTCTTTCAATATACTCACCAGTAAAATGAACATTTGATACACATTCATATCACATATGATTTTTTTCTTGTGGATTCTCAATAACACAGTTTTCATGAATACCTAAATCCATAGCATAACCTAACATGAAGAAGGAAAACATAATCTAAAAAAGATTGTAAGAGAAAAAACTAAGATAAATATGAATAACACAATATGGCAATGGGAGGCCAGTGAAAAGTAGTATTTTTTAAGAAAGGTTGATTTTGTAAACAATTCAAGTATTGGGAAAAATATTGCATATAAGCATAACATGAAACTAAAACAAAGGAAAACCTAAGTGAAAACCAAAGAATTTCGTAATCAGAATGGACTCGAACTAAGGTGAGGACACATGGTCTTTTTGTGATAACTTACCAATGCTTGTAGAAAGTTCATCAACTGCAAACAAAGACAAAGTAAATAAATTAACGGAGAAAATTAATAAATATACATAGAACTATTGTGAAACGACACTTTTACATGGTAGTGAAATGAATATAAGAGATTGAAATGTATAATAGATAACAAAATAATATTTGACACATAATGAGAATGTGACAAAAGTAACACGTAATATATAAGATCATACCCTTAATCTTTTTATGCATATTGACATCTTCAGAAGCACCCGACAAACAATTTTCTTCCACAATCACTACACTTTCTTCAGCACAATATTCATCTGAATAAATTCAAGGATAATACAAGGGAAAACTGTATAAACACGGTTTTAAAGTGAAAGACGATAAGTTGAGCGTAATTTATTAATATAGATAGACCTCTTAATCTGAAGTTCCATACACATTGATCAGGTTGCATTTCATACCTTAGATTTTTCGGTTGAACATTATCTGCTTGTGTACAAACCTGCTTTCTTTTTTATTGAGCACGCTTATTACTAAATCAATCGCGAACATTTTTTTAGAGATATGAGTATGCAATGATAACTGAGAGACTATTTGTACAATTTCTGCATTGCTTGGAGTTTTATTCCTTCCATCAAATATGCATTGAAGAATATCAAGTTGTGCAGATGTAGGGATCAAGTATTGTCTTCCCATCGTGACAAATAATTAACAATACAAATGTATTTGACTTTAGAATTTGAGGGTAAGCTACACATAAATTTAAAAGTAAATAAATTAAATAAGGTATTAACCTCAATTCTAAGTCAGGAGAATTCTCATAGAGACTATTAATGCCATTTCCACATAATACTCAACATTTTTTTTCTTTTAACATCTCAATTTCCAAGTCGATTTCATAAGTTTTGTCCTAGCATAAGTGTAGTTTCTATACTACTTTACCGATGTCATAATTTGCATTTTCTAAAATCTCAATCTAAGGTATATTGTTCTTGTTTATGTAAACATTGTGGTAGCCTTTCAGTGGGCAAAAATATAGATTCGATGTTAGTTTGAGATGATTTTTTTTTTTTGGATTTTGACATGCAAGCTTATAGGGTCTCATGATTTTTTTGTCCTTGTGTATCTACTATTAAATTAAACTATCTAAGTTAATAAAGATACATATGGAATTAAATTAAAGATAAGTATAATGAAGCCATAGATGTCATTGAATAGAAAATGCATAATCAAACTTTTTATTATCACCTTGAGGTACATTTGCCTTCCGTTTTATTTTTGATTCATGCCAATTATTTAATGTTAAATTGTAAGTTGAATTACGTAAGTTAGTAAACATATACATGGAATTAAAGATAATGTAGCCACATATATCCTTGAATAGAAAATACATAATTAAACTTTTTATTATGGTATGTTTGTTCTCAGTTTTCTTACTAATTCCCGCCAATTATTTAAGGGAGGTTTTGAGTTTACATGTACAATTGTTACCAACTATGGTTTATTCGCAACTCAATCTTCGTTTACTGTAAAATTTTAGTGAAGCATTTGAACAAGCAAACAAGCAGACATCCATGCTGCATATTGGGCAAGAGAAGTGATATCGAGAAGATTAAAAATTCTAATTTATTTTCAATGGCCACTGCTCACTTGTAAAGTTTAAAACTATAAAAATGAAAAAGTGTAGTGGTAAAAGATTTAAGAAACTTGGATTTTGGTGAATCTGAGAGAGCAACACAATATACATATTGGGTACATTATACATATTTGGATTAGGCACCGATCCTAGCATTACATTATATTTGCATTAAATATTTGCATTGAATAGATGTAGAGAGAAATTACCGATTAGAGGAACCGTACTAAATCTTGTCCAACTAGAAATCCAGAATTTAGTATAAGATTAATAGTGAAAAGTAAAATTCAACTTCAGAAATTGTCAATGGTTAAGTCTTTGAGGAGAGAGGAGAGTAGATTAAGGAATGTATGTGGGAGTAGATTAAGAAATATGTGTGGTCGAGGTTGGATTGGAAAGGCATGGCTGGGTGACATATAAAAATTGAGGAATGAACAGTGAGCGGGCTTTGTTTAAACAATCGAAGATGAATTACATACAAGAAGTACATACATCTTGTCAACTTATTTTAATATAAGTAAAAATAGTGCACATGTGAAGGAAAAAATGCACTCTCCTTGCTACGCGAGAGGAAGTGCTAGTATAGCGCGAACACTCTCCGCTCTGCACGGAGAGTGTAGACCTCCGTGCATGCGCAAAGAATTCTCTGTGTCACTCTTCGTGCGTTGTACGAAGACTTCTCTCGACGCAGCGTGGGCACTCTCAGTGCGTTGCACAAAGACTTCTCTCCGTGCTTGCGGAAAGTGCATTCCACATTATTTTTTTCTTTTTTTTTTTTAACTTGGTAATACCTATCTTAATATTTTTGTCAAAACCCAAAATGTCATTCGTCAAGACTTTTCCTTATTTTAAATCACACATTTCCTCATAAATTACATATAGATTTAAGATTTTTCTTATTTTTTATGCATACATTCTCCAAAAAAGAATTATTTTAAATCTATATATTTTTTTAAAAGCCTATTTTAATGGAGTTGGTAAATAAAACTACAAATTAGTAAACATGACGAACACGTTTAAGCACATGGCAACAATTTCATATTTAGTGATTCAAAACTCCAACGTGAATCAACATTACTCTTAATAGAAATAAATGAACTTCAATAAAGATATTGGATATCCGAAATTACATTTACTATGATCCGGACTTTCAATTACAAACATGTTCTTCAATTAGTCTTTACTGGTGCAATGCACGTGCTAGGTTATGTTGAAGGTAATATTAGAGTGTTAAATGTAGCAAAACATTTTATACTTAGTAATTTGAATAAAAAATAAGTATACAAAAATTTCAATTTTGTGTATAAATGGATATCTCCACTTAAATCTCAAATCAATTTCATGAGTTCATAGCATACCACAAGTTCACTTTAGTTGTCAAATGGTGGATACCGCAAAACTTAACGACATTTTCGTGAATTTGGAAAAGCTGTTTCCTGTCAATTTTCAAAGCAAGATCAATTTCCTTAGTCATGCCATTCTAGGATTTTCTATGACAAAGGAAGAATTGCCTTGAATATATCAATACACATACTTGAAGAATAAAACTATTGTTACCATTTTGGGATTAGCTATAACAAAGGAAGAATTGCTTTGAATATTAAAATTACACATACTTGAAGAATAAAGCTATTGTTATTCAAGAAGAAAGACTTCAGGAAAATCTTAATAGCATTGGCAAGCCACTTGATACGATGAGTTCTAGATTACCCTTTTTAATAAAGTCCGTTCGGGTAGTTTCTCTGTTCCAAGCAAAAGAATTTATGAGAATAGGCTTTAGCACATTATTGCATCTAGAAAATAATCAACATACCTGTCTTCATGAACTTCTTTTTAGCATTCTCCATCACTTTTTGTGTCTCAGGCAGTTTAATTTCAGCCACAATAGCCAACTCTGTATGCATCTCATCAAATGAATTTTCAATATATATAAGTTTTAGCTTGTAACTCGAAAACCACTCTCTAGAATGAGAAGCCATGTGAAGATGATGGTCATGGCTACAAATCAAGAATATCAAGTTATAACTAAATTATAATTTCAACATGTAAAACATAAATAATGTGCATAGTTTTGGAAGCTCTTGTTAGTAAAAACTCCTTAACAACTTCTTTTGCTAAGCTTAAAAAGTTTAGCTATAAGTAAATAAGTATCTTTTTTAACAATAGGGCAAGAAAAAATAACATATCTAAGCTTATTTTGTACAACCAGGTTTTTAACCTTAGCTAAACATGTTTTAAGTAAAGCGACTTACCACAGTTATCATGCGAATAAATTCTTTTGAGACTTCGAGCGAGATGTTATAACTTCCACCCATAACATAAAGAGAGAATCAAATGCCAAAAATATAAACATTAAAGAAGTGAATTATAGGTGTAGCAAGAAATAGGAAAAGTTTTCCAAACTCTAATGGTCTTAATTATATATATGCTCATATAATGCTATTCCGAAGATGGACATTTGACACGTGAGCACAAAAGGACAATTGATTTCATATGTTACCTATCTGTTTGTAACTTTGGGAGTTTCTTCAGCTTTGTTGTTCAGTACGAATCCAATGAATTGTAACAGATGGTTTCAAGTAGGTTTTTTTCTGAAATATGGTTATCCATGAATAGTAGGATCAACGATGATGTATAAAGTATTCATTATAGCAAATAACTACTGCTCTTTCGTCTGTATATAGTCATCCTGTCCGAAACAATTGATTCTATTGGATATTTTAGAATGAAGCATTCTATGTATTTGAGCAAAAAAATTGCACAGTTTGGCCTATGGAAGAAAACGTTTTATGTTAGATTAAATTAGTACCATAAATGTAGAACTAAGTAAGCAAAAAAGAAATATTATAGTAAACAGTAAATAATTTGAATACTCACCCATTATTTGCACAAAGCAAGGAAGATATGATGTCTAATTTCATCTGTTTATTTCTATTTTTCCTTATATCTCGACTGATGAAAAACTCTGAAGACATTAATAATGTTTGGACCAAATTTACTACTGCATTTGCATGTGCCATGACGTGTTGTGGCATATGAACATTGTGGCTACCAATAAATATTTGTATTAAGTGATATGTGCGATTATTGAGAAATACTTATATATTTTAGACCATAGAATAAATACACTAGGTTCTTGTACAGGATAGAGATATACCCATAATCTTAGGTGTCCATTAAGCTATTTTCACAAAAATTGAATGCAATTGTTTGATTTTAATCAACGTAGAGATATAGTAAGTTAAATCAATCAATTAGGGTTAGTTTCACTCGAGAAAGGCAATTAACTAAAATTAAAAAATCAGATTTAATATCATAATGAGTAATTTGTTATTTTTCTTGTGGAGAATTAATTAGGCGACAATTAAGTGAAATTATAAATCTCAATCATGTTTTCCTCTGAAATTTTCATTTTTTTTTATGTTTTCTTAGTTTGTAAAGTTTTAGTTTATTTTTCCTTATTTTCAAATCATAATTTTAATTGTGTGTTTCGTTTAATTGTTAGAATTAAATTGAAGAAAGTTGTGCAATTTGAAGTAAACATTTATAGAGGGATCGACAATTTGGACTCAAAAAGTTTACTTTATTACTTGAATGCGACATGTACACTTTTGGTTTGCACTTCATAGCGAACAAGTTTTTGGCACCATTGCCGATAAACTTTTTACTTTGATTACCACTTAAGTTAATTTTAGCTTTGGCTAACTCCCACAAGTTTAATATCTCCTGTATTTTACCATCTCTCCATGTATGTTTTAGCTATATTTGCATGATTTTAACGGTGGTAAAATAACAAATTTGTCAATTGACTAGTATCTGCATGGATTATGGATATATGCTTGGAGGAGATCTAAGATGTGAAATTTGTTACGCGATGCATTGTAATGGGCAACGTTTGTATTCATACACTTATGTATTCAAGTCGAAATGTTTTTGATTTAGACAGTACTTAAGGTATCGAAAGAAGGCACTTAATAATTCTGATAAGAGTTACATGCTTGTGTGAGATTTTGTACCTAACGATTGGGAAGATGATATCAAGTTTGTGAGTGATGGTCATCCCTTATTCAATGAGAAGGTACTTGCAAAATATTACCATGAACTTGTAAAGTTGGACGCAGATTGTTGACATCCGACCTACGACCTAATTAAATCCGTTTGTTAAGTACACTCAGCTTATGCTAAATTAAGGTTGGATTTATAAGGTCGGCTCGTATTTACGACTGTCTGGTTTGAGGGAACATATTGATTATAAATTCCCTACACACTGTTAAAACATCCAATCCATTTATTACATTCAGGATTTATGGAAGCGCCCACCTATTCCACCAATCATATGATATAGCTTCGTCCTATAACCGGTTCATTAATTGCTATGGACCCATTTAAAGGATGGTTTCATGATAACCTGATGAAGCCGACCTCAATAACCAATATGAATATACCATTTATGTACTTTTTCAGTTTGGTACTGTTGATTGACAAGACAAGAATATTAAAGATATTGGCTTTTCTTTTCCTATAAAAAAGAGCATGGTATCCTAGGAAAAAAAAATACACACTTTCATATTTCAAATATCTCATTTGATAAAAACTCTTGTAATTTGTAAGTGATCATCAACAAAAATCCTTATTTACGATCGAAGTTGACTCGAATTGGTCCATACACTTTTCAGTGTCAACAAAGATGATATGATTATGGAAGATTTCATGTACTAGAATGAATTTCAAAAGTGGAGGTATAATGAACTCGACAGAGTTAATAGGAAAGGCTTTCCCTTGCCCGTGGAGTTTGATTGCGGACCTATCATTCAACCCGTTGAAAGTTCAATCATTGAAGAAGAGCCTAAAATGAATGAAGATTTAATCACAACGGAGCTAAATGAGGACGTAACAATCAATGAGGAGAAAATCAACTTACATTCTTTTGACTTAGTTGATTGTCAAGATATTGATTTTTCAATTAAGCCAGATGAGGAGGTTAAAATCTTCATAGTTGAATTTGAACCGAATAGAATAGGCAAGTCCTATTATATAGAAAATGGGCAATGTTGAGTTTTGGAGATCCAATGAAGAGTGGAACAAAACAAAACAAAGAAAAATGGACAAGGCATCCAAAACCTTCTTTTGATGCCCTTGATTCAATTGTCAAAGTCGGGATAAAGACTATAAAAAGACGCTTGTTGGGAGTCAACTCAATTTTCTAACTTTTAATCTTTTTATTTAATTTTATGCATTTTCTTATTTTTATTTGATTCGCTTTCGCTTTTTGTAGGTAATTTTTGAAGTCCCATTTATCCATGGTTCCAAGTCAAGTTTGGGGGTAAATTGGTGTACAAGAAGGTCATTTGCCCAAACTCATGAAAATCATCACAAGTCCAATTCAAGCATTGATAACCTCTTCACAAAACTTGAATTATTAAGTTTGTAGGGATATCTCAAAACTTGGTGTCCTTTTGTCTAAACAACTAGGGAGTTATCGATCTAAAGCTTGCTACAAGAGTCAAGAAGAAAGATTAAGGAAGTGGGTCAATCATGAGCTTTTATTGAAAATTTTGAAGAAAAATTGTGCAATTGTATTTGATGTTTGGGTTTAGATAGCTAGTAGGTTTGAATTACTTAGTATAAGTTTAAATGTGGAAGCACTCATTAGTGGAAAATGCTCACATAACTTGACGTTGAAATTGCGTATTAGACCCAATCGAACTAAAGTAAACAAAGTTGAATTGAGAACAACCTTTAAATTTTCACTTCGAGAAATAAAAGAAATGTCTATTTTCTCATGGGCGGGAAATGAAATATTTGACTACAAAAGGTTTGGTTGGAGCTCATTTGAAAAAAATTTCCAACATTGCTAATTATTTTCTAATTTAGGTTATATTTGAAAGTGGTTATGTACATACATACACCAATCGACATTTGGATAGGCTTATAATATTTCTGCTAGCATTATTTGTAATATATTTGTGAATTGATTATACAATTTTACACTCATTGATATTTCGTGAGCATTCTAAGTGTACAAATACCAAAAGTTGAGGGACATTGGATGCAATTCATGAAGTGCATCATTGATATGGAAGTCAAGATTTGAGGATTAAATTGTACAAGATTAAAGTTAAGGGACCTAGCGTGCAATGTTTGGGGGACTTAGCTGCAAAATAAATCACATTCATGTTTTTTTTTCTTATTTTTTTTTCTGCAGAGAGTTGGCGCCTAGGAACCATTTTTAATTAAAAGAAAAACTTGGTAACATTTTTATTGTTTTTCCAAAACTAGGGACTTAGCTTCAAATATTGCTAGGTTTTTAAACAAATAACAGACAACCATTGTGGATTATTCTTCACTCTTTTTCTATCTTTCCTTTTTCTTTTTCTTTCTTCCTTCTTTTCCTCTTCTTTTTCTTTTGATTTTTATTGGTCTTTACTATAACAATATTTATTTTATTTGAAATATAATATTCCTCCATTCTAGTTCACATCTATCTGTTTATATTATTTTATATTTACCATCTCAAGGTAATTTTAAATATGGTAAATTTTTAACTTCTTCTTTTATCTTTTTAACTAATTCTATATTGATTGATTAAAATATTTTTGTCTTTTACTGGATAGCTTACTATACATGGGTCTTCATTTCTTTCCTAAATCTTTTATAAAATATCTAGCATAATTTCATATTCCTAAAAAGCTTTCTGTTTTTATAAAATGTACACTACAACAAAAACAGCCTACGACAATGTTCAAAAAACGTTGCCGTAGGTCTACGACAACGTTTGAGCATATGTTGCAAATCGAAGTGTTGTTGTAGAGTGTTCATCTACGACAACGTTTAGAAAACGTTGTCGTATCCATCTACGGCAACGTTTGTGAAACGTTGCTCTAGATGGCTATGGCAACGTTTGTGAAACGTTGCCGTAGATGGATACGGCAACGCTTCACAAAGGTTGCCGTAGATGTCTACGACAATGCTTCACAAATGTTGCCGTAGATGTCTACAGCAACGCTTCACAAACGTTGTCGTAGATGGCTACGACAACGTTTGTAAAGCGTTGCCGTAGAGTTTCGGACCTTTTTTGGCAACATTTGACAAACGTTGCCGTATGTCAATTTACAATTTTTTTATAAAGTTTTGCATAATTAATTTATTTCGTTTGTAAAGCGTTGCCGTAGAGTTCCATACCTTTTTTGGCAACATTAGACTTTTCGCAACGTTTGTTAAACGTTGCGAAAAGTACTCAACAAACGTTGCCAAAGGTCCCCCTTTAGCAACGTTTTCTAAACGTTACTAAAAGTGAGACTTTTCGCAACGTTTGGCAAACGTTGCTAAAAGTCTCACTTTTCGTAACACTCAACAAACGTTGTCAAAGGGGTTTATTGCAACATTTTTCTAAAAAAACATAGTCAAAACTCATTTATATTAATCAATGGAAACATTAACTTACTAAAATGTTTCCAAAAGACCATTTTGGCAACATTTAATGTTGCCAAAAAACTATTTTAGCAACATTTATCAACAAATATTGCCGTTTTAATGTTACGAATGCCTCTTTTTGTTGTAGTGGTATAGGATCTCTACAAATATAATATTTACGATCCTTTCTTATTTTTTGACTTTTTAACATACCTATTATAACTTTGATTTTTATAATATGTCCTACTTGGTCTAATATTCTATCTTTTCTTATTTTGGTATTGTCTTTTATATTCATTTTTTTTAATCTTTTTTGTACAATTTTTTCCTTCTTCTATAATCATAATTTTGTGGAGTATATAAATCTGAACAAAAAGAATAGTTTAATTTCTTTATCTATTTTCTAGTCATTTCTTCTTTACAACATTCTTTTAATTTATTAGTTATGAATTTTATAGTAGTATTAGTAGTTGTTCCTTTTATTCCAAGTACTGATTCTACATCATTTTTAATTTTATTATTTCAAGTGATGGTACTTTCTATATAATATATCAATTATAGGTACGTCTAATGCTAATCTTACTGCACCACTAAACTTTCAAATCTAATAAAAATGACCGTACACACTTCATATTACTCATACTTAATTTTTCTAATACTTCTAAAGCTTTATTTTGTTCAAAAGAATTATCTCTACTAGTGTCCGTTTCTATAATTATTTCTCTAATAAAATTAGTAAAATTTCTAGGATTTTCACCCCTGACCATTCTTGATTTAATTTCTTCTAATTTTAATCTTTTGACTGTAACATATATATTTAATACTGTCTTTACTAAATAAGTTTTTAAATATGCCCACATTTCATCTGTAGTCATTTGTATGGTACACTATTTTATGTTTTAATTATAGAATTTTTACATTTAGATACTGTACCTGTCTCGAGGTTTGTTGTTATTTATTTCTAAAATTAATCCTCTATCAATTGCTATTGGTAAAATACATCCTTCTTCTACTTGTCATTTCCCTAAAAAAATTTATTTTTATCCTCCCAGTCATATAATCTTGCATGAGGAAAAGGATAATTGCCTTCAATGTCATATTCTTTGTTCATGGGTTCTTTTCTTTTTCCGAATTCTTTGTCTGATTTTTTATAACTTTCTCTACTTTCTTCTTTCATGATTTTTGCATTTTTTAAATCTTCTAATAACATTCTAATTTCTACTTCTCTAGGTTTTATAAGATTTCTATAATATTCCATGTCTATGTATCCAAATTCCTATTCATCATCTTTGCTTTTGTCTTCTTCACTATCTTCATTTAATGCATTTATTTCTTCATCACTTTCATATTCTTCTATTTCGATATATTTATGTACTTCTTCAATTTCGTCTTCATTTTGTTTTGTCTGTTTGATTGATAATTATAGTTTCCAAATCTAATACTTAGAGTTCCATTACTATTTTTGTACATATATTATCTTATGGTACCAATATTAGTCTTTCTAAAAAATTCCTAAAATTTAGTCGCAGCATTTATTTCTGAAGAGAATTTTTTAGCAGGGATGGCTTTTATGCCTTTTTGTCCTAATAAAGTAATTATTTGATTATTTTTTTAATTTATAATTAGTAGTACTATTTTCACTAATCCTTCCTATAAATCTTGTGCATATTAAAAAATTATCTTCATCTTTTCATTTGACATCCTTCACTTTTTATTCTTGTTTATTGTCTTTATAAACAAATTTATTTTAATTAAATGTTCTAGTGTAAAATATACTATTCCTCATTTATTATTCATATCTAATTCTATACTTCCCAATAATCATTATTCTATGTCTGTAAATCTGCTATCATATAAACATACTAATACTTTCATTCCTAAGGTTTCTCGATAAAGTCCTTTTACTCCTACTATAATTAATTATAAATGAGCTGTTGCTTATTTTTTTTTTGCAATTTCTTTATACGATTCTTTTTCTATTAAATCTAATGATATAAATTGATCTTCGTGTGTGCAAGAAACATATCTTTCACCATAATCTTGATATATTAATGATTTACTAAGAATAATTCCTTTTTTGTATGCCTAAACTTTTTTTACTAATTTTGTCTAAAAATTTCTAATTGTTCTTCAATATCTATTAAAGATTTTAATCTTATTTCTAATTCCATTTTTCTACTTAATGATCTTAATAAAGGATTACCTATTATTCTACATCTACTAGCTATAATTTGCTTCCCTTTATTCATTACGTATAAATCCACCTAGTCTTCTTAAATCTATTAGATTCTTTAACTTTTCCTAGATCTAGATTTTCTAACTTATTTGTTAGGATATCTAAATCTCATCTAGTATCTATTGACTTTTTTTTTTCCAATGTTTTAATTCTACTTTCTATTTTATCTAAATTAATCTTTCATAAATTATTACAGTTTTCTTGAAAATATTCAATTTGTTTTAGAGATTTTCACAAGGAAGACTTATGTTTCACTTGTACTATAAAACATTTTTCTTAATACTTCACCATTTTTGTTTTTAGTATATTCTAAAATACTTTCTAAAGTTTGTATATTTTTATTTTAATTATTTCTTTCTAAGCTTTCTCCTAAATTTATGATTAAGTCTACGATACTATTTAGTTGCTTATTTTCAAAATGTAATAGATGGTTAAATTTTTTTTTTTCAAAGTTAAAAATTAAAGAGGTTGTGTCTAAGCTATCTTTTCTTTTACAATTGCTTAAAAGCTCCAAATTTAAGTAATATACTCGTTTCATAAACTAAATGTTCTAAACTAAGAATATGCTCTGTTATTAGTTTTGGAGCGCTTAAGAGAAAATCTTTATCTTTCTTTTTGTTATATTGCTATTATTTTACATTCTCTTGTAATTTTTGTTTGTTTCTGCTTTTTCTTACAATTTGCAAGATCTTGTATCAAGAAGCTCCGATATTGAGAAATAGAACGCTTAATAATTTGCAACTTGATATGTAAATAGGAGTCACCTATATTTTTAACTATTGCGGATAATATATGGCTGCCTATAACAACTAATTAACCAATTTCTCAATTGTCTAGCAAATATTAATAAACTCATGAAAACTTTCTAACGAACAACAAAGTAAAGTAGATGAAGTATATTTATCTAATTGTATAAAAATAGAAAGATGATTATATTTTAAATTCTTTTCCATGTGTTTGTGTGTATGATAATGCATTATATACACTTATTTGGGGCTTTCTACCAAAAGAATGGATGTTCGTTCATTCTCATCCTAAAGAACTAATCACTGGTGATCCCTCCAAAGGTATTATTACTAGAGTCTGTACTAAAAATCATTTAAGTAGTTGTGTTTTCATTTCACAAATTGAACTGAAAAACTTCACAGAGGTCGAGTTTGATGAATTTTGGATTTTAGCTATTCAAGAAGAACTAAATTAATTTGAACAAAACCATATTTGGATTTAGTTGCTAGACCAAATGATCAAACCGCCATCGGCACTAAATGGGTCTTTAGAATTAAACTTGATGAAAACAGAATAATGATATGTAATAAGGATAGATTAGTGGCCCAAAGTTACACTCAAGAAGAATATATTGATTTTGAAAGAACACTTGCACCACTGGCCACATTAGAATCCATTCGCATACTTATTGCATTTGCTTGTCATAAAATATTCACATTTTATCAAATGGATGTCAGAAGTGCTTTTCTTTATGATTTTATTCAAGAAGTATTTGTTGAACAAACACCCTGATTTTAAAGGCTACAAACGTCCGGACTATGTTTTCAAACTTCGAAAAGATCTTTATAGTCTAAAACAAGCTCCCATGGCTTGATATAAATGATTGAGCAAATTTCTAATTGTTTTTCACTTGGAAAAAATATTCAAAAGAACGATATAATCATTGTTCAAATTTATGTTGATGATATCATATTTAGCACAACTAATACATACCTTTGTGAAGAGTTTTGTAAATGCATGAGCATGAAATTTAAAATGAGTATGATGTGAGAGCTAAAAATTTTCCTCGATCTCCAAATTAAGCAAATTTGTGATGAAATTTTCATCAATCAAAGTAAGCATGTATTTGACATCCTCAAGAGGTTCGACATAGGTGACTTGAAGCCAATAAACACTCCTATGAGTACATCTATAAAATTGGACAAAGATGACCAATGTACTTCCGTTGATATAACAAAATATCGAGGTACGATCAGATCTCTTCTTTACTTAACCGCAAGTACTCGATATTATGTTTAGCATGTGCCTATGTGCTATATTTCAATCGAATACTAAATAATCACATCTTAAGGCCATAAAAAGAATCTTTAGATATTTTTGTTGCACTAAAACTTTAGGGCTTTGGTATCCTAAGGGCACTCACATTTATTTACTTAGCTATTCAGATGCTGATAGGGCCGGTTACACTATCGATCATAAGAGCACTAGCAGAACGTATCATTTTTTAGGCTTTGTACTTGTATCATGGTTAAGTAAGAAATAAAACTCCTTTGCATTGTCTTCCGTCGAAGTTGAATATATCTCGGCCGCTAGTTGTTGTGCCCAAGTGTTACAGATGAAGTAAACTCTTAGTGATTGTCACCTATCATTTGATCATACATCTATCATGTGTGATAACACTAGTGCCATAAAATTGTCCAAAAATCCCATCTTGCACTCTCAAACAATACATTCTGAAATTAGACTTCACTTCCTAAGAGATCACACACAAAAGAAAGATATTGTGTTAGAATTTGTGAACACGGAGAATCAATTTGATAATATCTTTACTAAACCTTTTGCACTTGATTGATTCTCACATATTCGACGAGGCTTAGGCATCATTGATGAATTGAAAATACTCAACTAAGTTATATTACGTGCTCATACATTCTTTTCTTCTGTATGTGGTATTTTTTATTCCATTAAAAAGTTGGACTAGACGAGATAATCAAACACCCGGTAAACCCGTCTAATTTGACAGAGTTTTTAACTCTACCAACTAGACGTTCGGATCATGAGCCTGACGTCCGGTAAAAAGCAAACATAGGGCCTTATATCGCAAACCACATCTTATTCTTCACCATTCTCTTCCATTTTTCTCTGAATTCTCTCCCTAAACCCACTCTTCATCCTTCAATCATACAATCTATTCTTCAATTTCTTAACAATTTGATAAAACCCATTACTTCTACATCATCTATCTCCAAAAATTTTAAATTTTTATCCACCAAATCCCTATTTCCCCCAAAATTCGAACCCTGGTCCTTCCTTATCAAATTTTGACAATGCCAGGCTCAAAATGGTCTAGAAAGAGGGTCAAAAGCACGATGAGGAGATCTTCTCCATGATCCTCTGATAAAGAGTTCGATTAGGAACCCCAGGTGGCGACCAATTCATTTGAAAAATCCCCAATCTTAATAGGTAAAAATGTCGATTTTGCGGATTTTACTATTGTTGCTCTTACATTTCATATAGAAGAAGTTTGTGAAAATATGGATTGGATTTTAATTGTCACTTTAGAAGAACATGCATACCCACGATCATGAAGGGATTTTATAAAAACATGGTTATTTCTTCCCGTTCCGGGGACATTTCATGTTTAATTAAAAATAAATGCATTGTAATAAAAAAGCTCTTTTTGTGACATTTTAGAACTTAAAGTGTGTGAAACACATATTTTTCTTCACAAGGCACATCCCACTTTAGA